>OY757017.1:5464451-5671951 GCA_963580285.1 Lucinisca nassula | reverse complement strand
TTACACTTACATTCAGTTTGTGAGTTATAGGAATAAATTACATCATTTTAACCCAGTTTGTGCCGAAAACTAAGAATGGGATACTGGCAATCCGAGATTGGCAAACAGTGAAGGCCCAGATCAGATGCTGCAGAACTTGACGTCTGATCTGGGCCTACATTGTTTGTAAAAGGTCCTGACATTTTCCAAATTAGGGGTTGAGGTTGACAAAACAGTGTAGACCTAGAACATATGCCACAGAATATGGCCTCTGTCTGATCAAAGTCTACTTTGTTACTTACAGTACAGGAAATTTTGAGTCAGATGCTGCAGAATGTGGCGTGCAATCGGAATTTACACATTTTGCTTACAGTACAGATATGTACAAGTAATAAACGAAATGTAAACAGTCTATACCGCAATTCAAGATCATTTTCCTAGCCTACATTCCGACACAATTGGCCCACCAGTGCTGTCAGTGCTTTGAAATATGCTATTGTTTCCCAAAATAAAACTGACTTCATAACGAACTTAAGTGTTTAGGCTCGAAAATCTTAATGTCATTATTTCCAAAAACAAACCTTAATGTCATTTATATTCAAATACAAAAACTCCAGTGCAAACTAACACAATTTCATGTTATCAGAAAATTAGTGTTAGAAGCTTCTATGGTGAAATGGTTAAACTACTTGCCTAATAAACCAAGTTTCATGGGTTCAGTCCCAAGCTTCTCCACACTTGAGGCGTTTTTGATGCCGAGAATCCACATCCTTTGAACACAGTGACTGAATTTAAGAAAAATTTTACAAAATCTCCACCTAAGTTCTTAAATGGTTCTGCTACATTGAAATAATAGCACATAGACAAAAATAAAAACATCATCAAAAGATAATACAACATGACTCAGGTGAGCGAAATAGATCCATCATGGACCTCTTGTTCTTTTAAAACTTCGCATTTACAGATTTGCCTTTAGGCACAGCAACCTGAATAGCAGGGCCCTGATTTGAAAAGAATATGGCATACATTACCTTCTTGACGCTCATGGTCCGCTTTGCAGTGCATTGTCTTTTGCAATACTTTGTTGCCCATATTTTGTTCTGAATCTTTCGTTTTGGCTCAAAAAAGTGAACCCATGTCTCGTCACTTGTGACGACATTAGCAAAAGACCGTGCATTGTAATTTGGAACCATTTTAAGCAACTTCTTGGCGCACTGAACGCGGGTCTATTTCTGCTCATCTGTCAACAGATGGGGAATGCATCTAGCACAGATCTTTCTCATTTTCAAATCCCGTTTCAGAATTGTATGAGCTGCTCCTAATGAGATGCCAACCATACTAGCTATTTGCCTAGTGGTGTATCGTGCATCGGTAGCAACTATTTCTTTCACTCTAGCAACCATCTTGGCAGATGTTGCTCTTTTCGGCCGACGATCATGTGTAGCATCTTCTGTTGAGCCTAGCCCAAAGCTGAATTTCTTACACCAACGAAAAACTGTCGGAAAAGACATTTCATTATGCCCATAAACCGAACATATTTCATCAAAAATGTCTTTGCACCGTATACCAAGAATACAACGATTCTTAATATAGGACCGTATTTCAACGGCGTACTCTGACCTTCTTCCAACCATGTTTTGTATTAGTGTACAAGAGTAGACAGTGTTTATCGAACGATATACATGGCTAAAATGCACGGATTTTAACAGGTTTGGTATCAATGTATAGGTAAAATGTTTTTCTACGCTGTGATATTTATTTCCAGGTGATTTTCGCATTAGTGCATGAGAAAACGTCCTACTTGCATTCATATTTGAACAGTTCTCGTACACTCTTGCGAGCAACAAAATACTTTCACGTATTCATTATATCAATACAGGAACTTGCAATGACCTTGATTGGAGTCTTTCCTGGATACGCATATTATAATTTAGCCCCTTGTTACTATTTCTTGCACACGAGACGAGGAAATCCTGGATTGTACCCCTCGTTGTATCAGACGTCATGGACGCTGCCATTTAGATGTTGCACATATCGTGATGTCACTAAACGCGACAATACTTTCATCACACTATTGCGGACGTCAGCATGCGGCTGTTTTACTTCCCCGTCAGCACTATTTTGATCATTTTTGAGACGTCGTTTCCAATTTTGTGGGACCTTTACCCGTCATTAAGATGAAATGACATCTCAAGCCCTGTCGTCAAAGCAAACAAAAGGGTTTATATGTAGAGACGATCCGACACGCATTACTTTGCCTTTGCAAGCTTAGAAGTAAGGGCGAGGATTGTGGCCACGTAAAATCGATTTAAGCCCCCCAGTGGAAATCTTCCACTGACCGTTCCAAGGCGGCTCTTCTGTGGCGATTTATTTATGTTGTTGTTTGTTACTTACTGTGTGTATCACTTGTGTCTTTTAATTTTGGATGGCCATATGGCCATTTTGTGGGAAAGTAACTGTCCATATGGCCTTCCTTGGTTTAGGTTTCCATTATGGTCTGGTCGCTTAATGTTTGTATTTCTTTCCCTTTGGTGTCTTTTATGGATGGAGTAAGTTAATTGTATCAATTCCTGATCTTTGTTTTACTTCTACTTAGTTCCTCGAGTGGTTTAACAGTTCTCATGTGCGGTCGGTTTTAGCTCTGCGTGGAAGCATCTTGCAGCCCAATCTATTTCACTAAGCCCAGCAATAGAAGTGACTGCTTTATAAAAAAATCTACGGTTTAAAATCAAAGTTATGCAAGAAAAAGAATCTGAAATGAGTGTGCTATTGAATCTTTTATACGGTCATTCTCTTATACTTGCTTCATAAATCAGGGGTCTTTGGTTCGATATCGGGCTCTTCCAGACATTCCGATGAGTCTTTAAACCGGGGTCCCCTCTCAGTTTGACCATAGCAAATAGACAGATTCTTTTCCTTATTGACAACAGCTAGTTAATAATTATGAAACCAGTTTTGCCTGGTGTCCCACAAGGTGCCGTTCTGGTCCGTGGTTGTTATTCGTTTACAATAGTGACGTTTCAGCATAAGTCTTTATAGGAAAAAACTTCTCAACATAAATCAGAAGACCTATGCCAATTCCAAGTCTATTTTCCACTCAACTCAAGCAGTTTTCAGTGGATTTCATTGAAACTTCCTACGTTAATCACAAAGTGATTCGGTGGTGTGCTATATCTTCAATTATGGATTGTGCGCTCTTGACCGTTAACAAATTATGTCTATGGGTAGAATACTTGGCCACTCAAGAGATGTAGTTGTGTGTAACAACTTTGAAGTTCACATCATATTATTTATTATAGATTTACATTCCACTGAACTTACAAAACTGTTTATGCCCCCCCCCCCCCCCCCACACGAGAATTTTTCATTCGGGGGCATGTAGTAATTGCCCTGTCTGTCTGTCTGTTTCTTTGTTTTTTTGTTTCTTTGTTTGTTTGTCTGTCTGTCTGTCACAAACACTTTAGCCTTATTTTTTCATTTATAGTATTCATGTTCACTGCACAAGATGTATTCCATTTATAGCATTCACGTTCACTACTGTCCTCAGTTTTCAACAGATTTCAAATATTGTGGCAAAAAAAGTTGAAACTAGGTCTTCACATGGCTATTAGGTTGATGTAACATGTATACCAGACTCAGGTCCAAGAGTCCATAAATGAAACATCCATTAATGGGTTTTACAGTGTACCTTAATGAAAAATATGTCAGATAAAATTTTTGTCACACTTTCTGTTACAAACCTGAAGTGTAATACACACATGAGCAGTCTAATCAAAGGGACCATAACTCGTGGAGTTACACCTCTTGATAAAGTTTTATAATTTTCCATTACTGGAAAATTTCCTCAGATAAGATTTCCAGAACTGTTTTCAACAACTGTGAGGGTTACAGACTTGAAGTTTAGTACACACAAGGACAGTGGGTCGGTGTGTCGTGCGTATTGGATTCAGGTCCAAGGTTCCATAACTCTAGTTGTTAGTTCCCTGGATAGGTTTCACAATTGCCAGTTAAAACTTACGTCACTATTTTCTTTTCAGCAACTGTGAGGGTTACAAAGTTAAAACTTGGTACGCTCATAGGAAGTCGGTTTATCAATAGTGCAAATCTGTTTTAGTTATGTCTGTTTAATTCATGTTTTTGTTCAACAACTATGAGGTTTGCGAAGTTTAAATGGTACACACATGGGTAGTGGGCGGATGTATCGGGTATACCAGATTCAGGGCGAAGGTCATATAACAATCAGAGCTTCATCCCTTGATATATGTGACAATTGACCATAATAACTCATTCATAAAGAATTCCCCAGAAACTCTCCAAGCTGTAAATTTGTAACTTGGTACACATGGGCAGTGGACTAGTGCATCGTATTTACTTTAATCCGGTCCAAGGGCGTTAAAACTCTTGGATTAACAGCTTTCGATAGATTTTACAATATGCCATTCATGAAACATTTTGTCACACTTTCCCCAAGAACTGTAAAGGTTACAAATTTGAACCTAGCATGCGCACGGATGGTATGTCAATGGGAATCAGGGCAAAAGATCCCCAACTCTTGCTGTTAAATCCATGATTAGTTTTAATTATTAAAAGTTTTTTTGTTCAAGATTTCTCAGGAACTTTGGCTGTAAAGTTAAAACTTTGTAAACACGCTAACAATTTGTCATAACTGAAAATGTTTCGTTACACAATGTTCAAGAAACTGTTGGGGATACAAAATTAAAACCAGTGAATCGATGCGTTATATATACCAGAATCAGTGTTTAATAATACAGAATCGGTGTTAAATACAGGTTTTCACTGGGTCAACGGACGTCTTTCAAACTCTTGACAAAACATAGGAACCAACAAACTTATAAACTTGTGATCGAAGCCTCATTTAAAAACCAGTCAGTGTCCCGGAAAGACTTGTATGGAATATTAGTGTAAGACCGGTTGGGTAACTCGAGCACGTATTGCGTATTAACTAAATTATCGTGTTTGCTAGAAGTATGTAAGAGTCTCCAGAATAATTTTCATTGATACAAGATGCACCGTTCGATCCTCAGTTTTGTTCTGACATTTCATTTGTCTGCTACTCACTTTACTAAAATCTTACAAAAACCACTACCTTTTTGTTTAAAAATTGCAAAAAAAATAATAATAATGAAATGAAATCGTTCAATGTTAAAACGTTAAAACTAGCAGTTTTCTACCATCACCTTCTATTAGTACTTTCAGTACTTTGATCTTATGTGTCGTCCTGTTTGTGTATTGGACAGGTTTTTATTTCATCCAAACAAGGAAGGTAATTCAAGAATGATAAGAGAAGGCGCAAACTTTCAAGGGAAACTATTCGTTCAAAATCTACGCTTGATTCCTGTAACATAGGTCTATATTTAAAGGAAAGAATATGCACCCGAGAGTTAGATAATTTTCCTTTTAGAGTATATCCCTGTTTTAGTGGGGGTCTTTGTAAAGGAAAGCATAGGAAGAAGTGAAACTCGCCTCCCTTGAAAATATGCGGAAAATATGTCAGAGACACATTCGTTTTCCTTAAATGGCCTAGTTAAAATAAATACGCCAATGCATCATCCAATAAACATCCAGGACAAAACACCAACCAACCGCTACGTTAAATTTATGTTTCGCAACCAATGATAAAGTTTCAATCAAAGGATTTCGAGTACTTTTGAGTGTTTTTTTTCCTGTACTGGCCTTTATAGGCCCAGTCAACACTATTTAGGTCATTTTTGAGCCGGTCAGTTTACCAATCCACACCTTTATTGAGCAGGCTTATACGTAAGCGGTTCACCAGTACAGTTTACAGTATTTCGCCAGAAACTGACAACTGCCCTTCTTGAATCAGGGGAAGGGAGAGAATGACCGTATAAAAGATTTCGTTATCAATCTCAACGAAAGAATGTTGCCGACCCCGGCGGTATCGAACCAGCGTCCTCCTGATCAACAGTGAGGCTCGCATCCGACTGAGCTACCGAGGCCGGCACTATTGAGTGAAGGCTAGGTAAACAGTCCTTGACTGAGACTTTAAAATGTTGTGTTTAACCCTTAAGTTCCGGGGTTTTTAAAGCAAAAATTGTAGACCCTGATCAGATGCTGCGTTTTGCGTTGTCTGGTGCTTATATTCCTGTACTGCAAGCAAACAGTGAAGACCCTGGTCACGCTGATTTTTTCCATAATGTCCTCCAAATCAGTGACAGTTACGTGGACTTTAGCACTGAGGAGATTTTATGCTTAGTAACTTTGGGTAGATTGAAAACAAGAATGAACGGGTTTTTCCTTTCTTGTGTAAAAGAACCCAACGGACTGCAGCAGAACCAGATAGTACCTCTGAAAACCACTGTACAAGAAATCTCATTTTAAGTGTTTTTGTTTCCAGTTTTGCAGGTTTTACCCCTAAAACAGCTAAACAGACTTCAGCAGTTTAAAGGCAACCGAAAATGGAAATTAAGGCAATAATCTGGAATCGATGCAATTAACCCACACCTCCCACCAGACACACCAAATGGAAAGTTGGTTTGTTTTGCAGTTTAACGGCCATGTCAACACTATTTAGGTCATTTTGAGCGGGTCAGTTTACCTTTCCAAACTTTCCTAGGCAGGCTTATACGTAAGCGGTTAACAAGTACGGTTCACATTCTTTCGCTAGAAACTGACAACTGCCCTTCTTGAATCAGCGGAAGTGAGAGAATGACCACAGAAAAGATTTCATGATCAATCTCCACCAAAGAATGTTGCCGACCACGCCAAATATCGAACCCGCACCAAGGGAAAGAAACACAAACATGAAATAACTAGACCCTAATGGAAACATCAATAGCGGGAAGCCAAAAGAACTCTTACTTTTCCACAAAATTTCTAACTGGCTATCCAAAAGAAAAAGATATGAGAGATGCGCACACTTAAAGACAAACCACAACAAAAATAAACGCGACAAAAGAACCGCTTGGAGCTGTAAGAATTTCACTTTGGGGCTTAAATCGGTTTTACGCGGCCGCAATTCCGTCGCGAATCAGACAAATAATTTGTTCAATCCGCATGAAGGCTTCCTCACTCATCAGTGCAACATCTCAGAGAACACAAAAACCAAACAACCACAGAATCCCTTTCTGCTATAAACCAGTCTGAAAGCCCTGAAGCTTTTAGTTCCACTATTAGATATTTAGGTGATTTATTAGATATTGAAAATACCAACCTCGATTGTTTTATCAGTCAAATTTACAACCCCCCCCCCCCCCCCCCCCCCCCCCCCCCCCCAGAATTTCAGTTAAAGAAAACAAATTCTTCAGATACCGAGGCGACGTTTTGGGGTTTACATCTATCTATTGTAGATGGGTTTGTGTCTTGCAAAATTTATGATAAACTTAATGATTTTGATTTTGAGATTGAAAATTTTCTTTTTAGAAGGTGATGTTCCTCGTGTGCCATCCTATGGCCTTTATATTTCGCAATTAATTCGATTTGCCAGAGTGTGTAGTCATGTAACTGACTTCAACATTCGTATAAAGTGTTAACGGCTAAACTTCTTAATCAGGGTTATCGGTACCATAAACTTCGCAACGCCTTTTCAAACTTTTATAGACATCATTCTGATTCAACTGCAAAATTCAATATTGGACTGAAATCTCTTCTCGGAACCCGAATTTTATGGTGACTTACTAATAAAATAGAACCACAACCTTGTGATGGCCATATCTCCAACATTCTTTGAGATATATTGATGGTGAGTGTTAGGGTTTTACGTCCCACCAACAGCTAAGGTCATACGGCGCGGGACCTCGGTTTAATGACTCATCCAAAAGTCGGGAGAAGCCCGGGATCGATCCTGCGATCCGTGGATTACGGGGCGACTAGCGTAACCACTACACCACGGAGGCTTCAATATATTGATGGTACTTGGTACAGTTGTACTTGCGGTTAAGCAGGCGTGTCAAGTGCACAAACCACGACTCTGGGTGGCCTTTTTTTAGTTATCTCCCCTGACAATATAACCTTGTGATGGCCATATTTCCATAACTTTTTGAGATATATTGATGGTACTAGGCACAATTGAGACGACGTTGCTATGCTAAGAACCACGACTCTTGGCGCTCTTGTATTTGAGATATCTCCCCTTGCAATATAACAGTATGACGACCTTGTGATCACCATATCTCCAATACCCTTTGAGACATATTGATGGTACTTGCTACAGACGTGCATGAGGTTTAGCAGGCGGGCAATGCGCAAGAATTACAACTCTTACTTATCTCTCCTAAAATATAACCTAGCCATAGCCATAACTCCATTACCCTTTGAGATATATCGCTGTGCTTGCTACAATTGTGTATAAGGTTGAAAGGCATTTCATGCGCAAGAACCACAAGTCAGTATACCATCACTTTGTGCATTGGAATTCCGGGATCTTCACCATGTACCATCGAGGCGATTCTAAGGAGTACCCACAATCTATATTTTGCGGTTCTAGCGAGTACTCACAATCTATATTTTGAGCAGAAATAAGAAAGATAGCACAATTTTTCATCTAATAATTTAGTTTTGTTTTTTGGCTGTAAAATTTTCAGTGTATTTGTGTAGGCATGTTTTCGTAAAGTTTGGGGAGAACGTAAGACACAAATAGCTCCCAAGGGTAAACATCATTTTTTTTCATGCTCAACTGAGCTGAGCATGAAATTTGTAATGCTCAAAACTACTAAAGTACAAACAAATCAGGTAATTTTCCTGCTCAGATAGGGTTTATTAGCATGGACGGTCCGCCTTGCACAGCAGTTCCTGGACAGGTTTAGAGAATCTAAGCCTGTCCAGGAACTGCTGTGCGAGGCGGACCGTCCATGCTAATAAACCCTATTGGTTTCATTGGGCAACAGGGCTTGAGATGTCATTTCATCTCAATGTCGGGTAAAAGTCTCACAAAATTGGAAGCAACGTCTCCAAAATGACCTTTACAGTGTTGACGGGGACGTAAAACCTAAAATCAAACAAACAAAAATCAGCACAGAATGTCATTTATCCTGCTCATTAATTTTAAAATGCAAACATTGCAAAAGATTGTAATGTATTTGTATAGGCGTGTTTTCGTAATGGGGAAAAATGTAAAAAAAAAAAAAAAAAAATACCATTTAATTTGTTTCATATATGCGTTGATTTCACTGATCAGTATAAAATAAATTGCGATATCCAGTCAGCAAACATAAAGGTGTTGATCCGACTGCGCGCATGCTCAGGCTCATCTGCACATTTATTATTTGAGCCCGGGCACAGTATTTCCTACAACTTATATGTGCGCCCAGCGAGGAATCAGATCAGCCTGCGCATCCATATAGTCTAACCAGAGCCTTCTTTTGCTGCATGAAGGAGCATTGGGCCCATCACTTAAACACGCCAATTCAAATACATTGTAAATTTTTTTGCCAAAAAATGGACATTTTTCATATAAGAAATTGCGTTATTTTTCTTATTTCTGCACAAAAAACAGATTGTGGGCACTCGTTATAACCGCCTCGATGAGGCGGTTCTAACGAGTACCCACAATCTATGTTTTAGAGCAGAAATGAGAACAATAAGGTCTATCCCCTTAAACCCCATTTTTACGATATAAAAGTGGTGTTCAAGGGGGTCATTATTATATAGGCGTGTTTTCGTGATTCATAGCTATTTTTAGAGCGCACAACGAAGGCTCTGATCAGACTGTGCGGATGCACAGGCTGATCTGAGTCTTCACTGGACGCACATGTCTTATTGTAGGTTTTGTTCTGCGCTGATTCATTTGTAAACAGTAAAATCGGGTTTTCTTAGGACGAGCCTCGCTGTCGTTTTTTGGGTATTCCATTAATTTTCCTACTTCGTCATTCATGATCTTTGAACCTTTAAAATCGTTTTAAATGAGTATTTTAACTTCCTTAACTTCAAGATAAGAATTATAAATAGCTGTTTTGGGCAGTATTTTGACAAAAAGTATGAAAATCAATAAGGAGACATTAGTGAGCTTATGAAATTAATTTTCAACGGTGTTTCAGAAATCTTAAAGTTCCTGTATTTCGTAACAGGTAAGTGACATTCTTTAAACTCATATTTCGATATAAATATTTCATGCATAATTTAACAAGAAGTGCTTTCAAAAATAACTGAACATCGTGGTATTGATGTGTTTGTTTGATTTGAGGTTTAGCGTCTCCGTCAACACTGTATAAGTCATTATGGAGACGTTGCTTCCAATTTTGTGGGACTTTTACCCGACATTGTAATGAAATGACATCTCAAGCCCTGTCGCCCAATGAAACCAATAGGGTTTATACGGAGCCGACTCGCACCGCTTTGCCTGGGCAGGCTTAGATCCTCTAAGCGGTTTACCAGTACTCGTGTGCGGGTCGGTTTCAGCTCTGCGTGGAAGCATCACATGATGCAACCCATCTATTTCTTCAAGCCCCGATGGGCGGTGGCTAATAACAAAGTCGTTATTTTGATTCTGGGATCCGATTCCAAGACTGAAATGCCAAACGGTTCATGCAAATATTTTATGCAGAAATGAGAAAATTATCAGTTTTAACTCGTCTGTTTTTTTTTTTTTTTTTTTTTGTTTTCGAAGAAAAAGCGAAAAAACTTTCGAGCTATTGTCATCACACCGGCGCATCATGAAAGCATGCCTATATAATTTTGACCCCCTTGGACCCCGCTTTTATACAGTAAAACTGGGGTTTACAGGGGTAAACCTTGGTTTTCTTATTTCTGCTTTAAAATATAGAATGTGGGTACTCGTTAGAACCGCCTCAATGAGGCGATTCTAACGAGTGCCCACAATCTATATTTTGAGCAGAAATAAGAAAAATATCACAATTTTTCGGATGTAAATTTTATAATGTATTTGTATAGGCGCGTTTTCGTAATGGTCTACGGTCTTGTCGTCGTCGTTGTTCCTAAAACGTTAACCTTGGCTATAACTTCAAAAGTATTTAATCTAGCCTCACACTCACCATATCAAGAGCTAATATCTGAGGTAAATCGGAGGTTTCACGGTCGGAAATTTCGTTTTACGGCGACGCGTTAGCGGAGCCGTAAAACGTAATTTGCGACCGTAAAATCGACGATTTATCCCCCCCCCCCCCACACACACACACCCACCCACAACACCACCACCAAAATGACAAGTTTCAATAGAGTTATCCCCATTCTAATGGACTTATTCGGTTGTTAAGTTAAACATAGTACACATGTGCAGTCGGTATCAGCTCTAGTGGCATTCTTTAAACACATTCACGAATAGTTTAACAAGAAGTGCTTTCAAAAATATCCGGCGAAACATCGGGTAACTGAAGTGTAATAAATGGATTCATAGGGGTTCCCATATGTGTAGATTCCGCCCCCCGCCCATCGGGGCTTGACGAAATAGTTGGGCTGCATGATGCTTTCACGCAGAGCTGAAACCGACCCGCACACGAGTACTGGTAAACTGCTTAGGGGATCTAGGCCTGCCCAGGCAAAGTGGTGCGAGTCGGACCGTCCATGCTTATAAACCATGTTGGTTTCATTGGACGGCGAGGCTTGAGATGTCATTTCGTTACGTCTCCAGAATGACCTTTACAGTTTTGACGGGGACGATAAACCTCAAATCAAACAAATATGGGCAGATTACCGATTGACACTTCATGTTATTTTTCCTGTAACTCCGGTTTTCGCCAACCCTTGATTAACGATCGACTCTAGAAAAGAAGGCCGGTAACACACCCACCCCCTTCCATATAAATAAATTGTGTGACTTTATCCACTTTAGTCAGTATAATAAAATCACGAAAAATAAGCCTATATAATCTTGACTCCATTAAACCCTACTTTAATATAGTAAAACTGGGATTAACTAGGATATACGCTTTTGTTTCTTATTTCTGTTGAAAAACAAAGATTTAGGGAACTCGTTAGAACCACCTCGACGAGGCGGTTCTAACGAGTTCTCAAAATCTAAGTTTAGAGCAGAAATATGAAAAATGGCAAACTTTGATTTTTATCTATAAATTATTATTTTTCACTGGTAAATTTCAAATATGTTTGAATAGGCGTGTCTTCGTAATGAGCTTCTTCTGCTGGCATTATACCGTTTAACCCTTATCTTGCTGAATATTCAGTTTAGCCACACCCATTTCTGACTTTGAACCAATCAGATTACTTCATGTAATTTATTCTTACAAATCCATAAACTTCATGTCAAACAGTGTAGATCCTGATCAGATGGCTTCTTCAGAAGCCATCTGATCTGGATCTACACTGTTTCCAAAGATAGGGGTTGTCGTGAACAGCAAGATAAGAGTTAATGAGACTCTAGTGAACTAATATTCAGAATAGAAAAACACTTTCCCATTCTGTGGTTCCTTTAATTTTAACCCTTATCCTGCTGTTCACGACAACCCCTATCTTTGCAAACAGTGTAGATCCAGATCAGATGGCTTCTGAAGAACCCTTAACATACTGTTCACGACAACCCCTATCTTTGCAAACAGTGTAGATCCAGATCAGATGGCTTCTGTAGAACCCTTATCGTGCTGTTCACGACAACCCCTATCTTTGCAAACAATGTAGATGCAGATCAGATGGCTTCTGAAGAACCTTTATCCTGCTGTTCACGACAACCCCTATCTTTGCAAACAATGTAGATCCAGATCAGATGGCTTCTGAAGAACCCTTATCCTGCTGTTCACGACAACCCCTATCTTTGAAAACAGTGTAGATCCAGACCAGATGGCTTCTGAAGAACCCTTATCCTGCTGTTCACGACAACCCCTATATTTGCAAACAGTGTAGATCCAGACCAGATGGCTTCTGAAGAACCCTTATCCTGCTGAACACGACAACCCCTATCTTTGCAAACAGTGTAGATCCAGATCAGATGGCTTCATAAGAACCCTTATACTGCTGTTCACGACAACTCCTATCTTTGCAAACAGTGTAGATCCAGATCAGATGGCTTCTGAAGAACCCTTAACCTGCTGTTCACGACAAACCCTATCTTTGCAATCAGTGTAGATCCAGATCAGATGGCTTCTGAAGAACCCTTAACCTGCTGTTCACGACAACCCCTATCTTTGCAAACAGTGTAGATCCAGATCAGATAGCTTCTGTAGAACCCTTATCGTGCTGTTCACGACAACCCCTATCTTTGCAAACAATGTAGATCCAGATCAGATATCTTCTGAAGAACCCTTATCCTGCTGTTCACGACAACCCCTATCTTTGCAAACAATATAGATCCAGATCAGATGGCTTCTGAAGAACCCTTATAGTGCTGTTCACGACAACCCCTATCTTTGAAAACAGTGTAGATCCAGATCAGATTGCTTCTGAAGAACCCTTAACCTGCTGTTCACGACAACCCCTATCTTTGCAAACAGTGTAGATCCAGATCAGATGGCTTCTGCAGAACCCTTATCCTGTTCTTCACGACAACCCCTATCTTTGCAAACATTGTAGATCCAGATCAGATGGCTTCTGAAGAACCCTTAACCTGCTGTTCACGACAATCCCTATCTTTGCAAACAGTGTAGATCCAGATCAGATGGCTTCTGAAGAACACTTATCCTGTTGTTCACGACAACCCCTATCTTTGCAAACAGTGTAGATCCAGATCAGATGGCTTCTGCAGAACCCTTATCCTGTTCTTCACGACAGCCCCCCAATCTTTGCAAACAGTGTAGATCCAGATCAGATGGCTTCTGAAGAACCCTTAACCTGCTGTTCACGACAATCACTATCTTTGCAAACAGTGTAGATCCAGATCAGATGGCTTCTGAATAACCCTTATCGTGCTGTTCACGACAACCCCTATCTTTGAAAACAGTGTAGATCCAGATCAGATTGCTTTTGAAGAACCCTTAACATGCTGTTCACGACAACCCTTATCTTTGCAAACAGTGTAGATCCAGATCAGATGGCTTCTGCAGAACCCGTATCCTGTTCTTCACGACAACCCCTATCTTTGCAAACAGTGTAGATCCAGATCAGATGGCTTCTGAAGAACCCTTAACCTGCTGTTCACGACAATCCCTATCTTTGCAAACAGTGTAGATCCAGATCAGATAGCTTCTGAAGAGCACTTATCCTGTTGTTCACGACAACCTCTATCTTTGCAAACAGTGAAGATCCAGATCAGATGGTTTCTGAAGAACCCTTATCCTGCTGTTCACGACAACCCCTATCTTTGCAAACAGTGTAGACCCAGATCAGATGGCTTCTGAAGAACCCTTATCGTGCTGTTCACGACAACCCCCGATCTTTGCAAACAGTGTAGATCCAGATCAGATGGCTTCTGAAGAACCCTTATCCTTCTCTTCACGACAACCCCTATCTTTGAAAACAGTGTAGATCCAGATCAGATGGCTTCTGCAGAACCCTTATCCTGTTGTTCACGACAACCCCTATCTTTGCAAACAGTGTAGATCCAGATCAGATGGCTTCTGAAGAACCCTTAACCTGCTGTTCACGACAATCCCTATCTTTGCAAACAGTGTAGATCCAGATCAGATGGCTTCTGAAGAACACTTATCCTGTTGTTCACGACAATCCCTATCTTTGCAAACAGTGTAGATCCAGATCAGATGGCTTCTGCAGAACCCTTATCCTGTTCTTCACGACAGCCCCCAATCTTTGCAAACAGTGTAGATCCAGATCAGATGGCTTCTGAAGAACCCTTAACCTGCTGTTCACGACAATCCCTATCTTTGCAAACAGTGTAGATCCAGATCAGATGGCTTCTGAATAACCCTTATCGTGCTGTTCACGACAACCCCTATCTTTGAAAACAGTGTATATCCAGATCAGATTGCTTCTGAAGAACCCTTAACATACTGTTCACGACAACCCTTATCTTTGCAAACAGTGTAGATCCAGATCAGATGGCTTCTGCAGAACCCGTATCCTGTTCTTCACGACAACCCCTATCTTTGCAAACAGTGTAGATCCAGATCAGATGGCTTCTGAAGAACCCTTAACCTGCTGTTCACGACAATCCCTATCTTTGCAAACAGTGTAGATCCAGATCAGATGGCTTCTGAAGAGCACTTATCCTGTTGTTCACGACAACCCCTATCTTTGCAAACAGTGAAGATCCAGATCAGATGGCTTCTGAAGAACCATTATCCTGCTGTTCACGACAACCCCTATCTTTGCAAACAGTGTAGACCCAGATCAGATGGCTTCTGAAGAACCCTTATCGTGCTGTTCACGACAACCCCCGATCTTTGCAAACAGTGTAGATCCAGATCAAATGGCTTCTGAAGAACCCTTATCCTGCTGTTCACGACAACCCCTATCTTTGAAAACAGTGTAGATCCAGATCAGATGGCTTCTGCAGAACCCTTATCCTGTTGTTCACGACAACCCCTATCTTTGCAAACAGTGTAGATCCAGATCAGATGGCTTCTGAAGAACACTTACCCTGTTGTTCACGACAACCTATATATCTTTGCAATCAGTGTAGATCCAGATCAGATGGCTTTTGAAGAACCCTTATCCTGCTGTTCACGACAACCCCTATCTTTGCAAACAGTGTAGATCCAGATCAGATGGCTTCAAAAGAACCCTTATCCTGCTGTTCACGACAACCCCTATCTTTGCGAACAGTGTAGATCCAGATCAGATGGCTTCTGAAAAACCCTTATCCTGCTGTTCACGACAACCCCTATCTTTGAAAACAGTGTAGATACAGATCAGATGGCTTCTGAAGAACCCTTATCTTGCTATTCACGACAACCCCTATCTTTGCAACCAGTGTAGATCCGGATCAGATGGCTTCTGAAGAACCCTTATCCTGCTGTTCACGACAACCTCTATCTTTGCAAACAGTGTAGATCCAGATCAGATGGCTTTTGAAGAACACTTACCCTGTTGTTCACGACAACCTATATATCTTTGCAAACAGTGTAGATCCAGATCAGATGGCTTCTGAAGAACCCTTATTCTGATGTTCACGACAACCCCTATCTTTGCAAACAGTGAAGATCCAGATCAGATGGCTTCTGAAGAACCCTTATCCTGCTGTTCACGACAACCCCTATCTTTGCAAACAGTGTAGATCCAGATCAGATGGCTTCTAAAAAACCCTTATCCTGCTGTTCACGACAACCCCTATCTTTGCGAAAAGTGTAGTTCCAGATCAGATGGCTTCTAAAGAGCCTTTATCCTGCTGTTCACGACAACCCCTATCTTTGCAAACAGTGTAGATCCAGATCAGATGGCTTCTGAAGAACCCTTATCCTGCTGTTCACGACAACCCCTATCTTTGCAAACAGTGTAGATCCAGATCAGATGGCTTCAAAAGAACCCTTATCCTGCTGTTCACGACAACCCCTATCTTTGCGAACAGTGTAGAAACAGATCAGATGGCTTCTGAAAAACCCTTATCCTGCTGTTCACGACAACCCCTATCTTTGAAAACAGTGTAGATACAGATCAGATGGCTTCTGAAGAACCCTTAGATATTTTTGAAATTCTAGAATGAAATCAAGTATTCAAATGA
Source organism: Lucinisca nassula (assembly GCA_963580285.1). NCBI lineage: Eukaryota > Metazoa > Mollusca > Bivalvia > Lucinida > Lucinidae > Lucinisca > Lucinisca nassula. The sequence goes on along the minus strand of OY757017.1, from coordinate 5,655,477 downwards.
GTTGAAAATATAATTTAAACTATGATGAAGTTGAGAGAGACTTTCTAAGGCCACCATACATTCCCTTAACGCCAGCTGTAGTTACGTTAAATATGTTCTATAAATGGGTTATCCTTTGGAAGCAAGGAATACACCGAACCTAAAAGTATGGCGTTCGAAATTTTCCTGGACAAGACAAGCTGGTTTGGGCTAGTTCGGGCCAATGAGGCCTCACAGTGACCCTGAAGTATTTTCGATATTCAGCAACGATTCCAAAGGACTATATATAGAAAATACAATCTACACTATGATAAAAAAAAAATGAATTTTCCGACGATTGGGAATGGGAACACCTTCAGGGGAGGCCACGCCTCCAAAAGTATTTTGTCATTCATGTCAATAGGGGTCAACTCTTAAAGAAAAGAATTTGCTCCTAAGGAGTACATTCTTTCCTTTAAGAGTAGACCCCTTTTTCAGCGGGACTAAGCCTATAAAATGCGAACAGGAAGTCCCGAAAGTTGTTTCCCTTTGAAAAAAATGGCGGAAAATGTGCTAGGTATTCCCATTCCCCTTAACTTTATTAGTAAGAGATTTGAGCAACAGGTTCTCATTTTTACTGCTACTACTACTGGTTATAGAATTTCTAATAACTGCTTTTCTTGCTTTTCCCACTGAAGAACCCTTGACCTGCTGTTCACGACAACCCCTATCTTTGCAAACAGTGTAGATCCAGATCCGATGGCTTCTGCAGAACCCTTATCCTGTTTTTCACGACAACCCCTATCTTTGCAAACAGTGTAGATCCAGATCAGATGGCTTCTGAAGAACCCTTATCCTGTTGTTCACGACAACCCCTATCTTTGCAAACAGTGTAGATCCAGATCAGATGGCTTCTGAAGAACCCTTATCCTGCTGTTCACGACAACCCCTATCTTTGCAAACAGTGTAGACCCAGATCAGAGGGCTTCTGAAGAACCCTAATCGTGCTGTTCACGACAACCCCTATCTTTGCAAACAGTGTAGATCCAGATCAGATGGCTTCTGAAGAACCCTTATCCTGCTGTTCACGACAACCCCTATCTTTGAAAACAGTGAAGATCCAGATCAGATGTCTTCTGCAGAACCCTTATCCTGCTGTTCACGACAACCCCTATCTTTGCAAACAGTGTAGATCCAGATCAGATGGCTTCTGAAGAACCCTTAACCTACTGTTCACGACAATCCCTATCTTTGCAAACAGTGTAGATCCAGATCAGATGGCTTCTGAAGAACACTTATCCTGTTGTTCACGACAACCCCTATCTTTGCAAACAGTGTAGATTCAGATCAGATGGCTTCTGAAGAACCCTTATCCTGCTGTTCACGACAACCCCTATCTTTGCAAACAGTGAAGATCCAGATTAAATGGCTTCTGAAGAACCCTTATCCTGCTGTTCACGACAACCCCTATCTTTGCAAACAGTGTAGATCCAGATCATATGGCTTCTTAAGAACCCTTATCCTGCTGTTCACGACAACCCCTATCTTTGCGAAAAGTGTAGATCCAGATCAGATGGCTTCTGAAGAACCTTTATCCTGCTGTTCACGACCACCCCTATATTTGCAAACAGTGTAGATCCAGATCAGATGGCTTCTGAAGAACCCTTATCCTGCTGTACACGACAACCCCTATCTTTGAAAACAGTGTAGATACAGATCAGATGGCTTCTGAAGAACCCTTATCTTGCTATTCACGACAACCCCAATCTTTGCAAACAGTGTAGATCCGGATCAGATGGCTTCTGAAGAACCCTTATCCTGCTGCTTACGACAACCCCTATCTTTGCGAACAGTGTAGATCCAGATCAGATGGCTTCTGAAGAACCCTTATCCTGCTGTTCACGACAACCCCTATCTTTGCAAACAGTGTAGATCCAGATCAGATGGCTTCTGAAGAACCCTTATCCTGCTGTTCACGACAACCCCTTTCTTTGCAAACAGTGTGAATCCATATCAAATGGCTTCTGAAGAACCCTTTTCCTGCTATTCACGAAAAATGCTATCTTTCCAAACAGTGTAGATCAAGATCAGATGGCTACTGAAGAACCCTTATCCTGCTGTTCACGACAATCCCTATCTTTGCAAACAGTGTAGATCAAGATCAGATGGCTACTGAAGAACCCTTATCCTGCTGTTCACGACAACCCCTATCTTAGCAAACAGTGTGAATCCATATCAAATGGCTTCTAAAGAACCATTTTCCTGCTATTCACGACAAATGCTATCTTTGCAAACAGTGTAGATCAAGATCAGATGGCTACTGAAGAACCCTTATCCTGGTGTTCACGACAACCCCTATCTTAGCAAACAGTGTAGATCCAGATCAGATGGCTTCTGAAGAAGAAGCCATCTGATCAGGATCTACACTGTTTGACATTCAGTATATGAATTTGTAGGAATAGATTACATCAAGTTATCTGATTGGTTCAAAGTCAGAAATGGGTGTGGCTAAACTGAATATTCAGCAAGATAAAGGTAAATGAAGAGAAAACTATATATGCATATATTAAGGTCTGCTGTGTATTCCTTTCTTCCAAAGGATAACGCTTTCATAGAACATATATGTTCTATGAAAGCGTTATCCTTTGGAAGAAAGGAATACACGGCAGAACCTTAATATATAGAGTGCGCAAGTTTTTATTTTGTTTTTGTTTTGTTGTTGTTGTTATTTTTTCTGGACAAGACTAGCTAGTTTCGGCCAGTAAGGCCTCATCCGTGACCCTTAGATATTTTTGAAATTCTAGAATGAAATCAAGTATTCAAATGAGTTGAAAATATAATCTAAACTATATATGATGAAGTTGAGAGAGACTTTCTAAGGCCACCATACATTCCCTTAACGCCAGCTGTAGTTACGTTAAATATGTTCTATAAATGGGTTATCCTTTGGAAGCAAGGAATACACCGAACCTAAAAGTATGGCGTTCGAAATTTTCCTGGACAAGACAAGCTGGTTTGGGCTAGTTCGGGCCAATGAGGCCTCACAGCGACCCTGAAATATTTACGAAATTCAGCAACGATTCCAAAGGACTATATATGGAAAATATAATCTACACTATGATAAAAAAAAAAAGAATTTTCCGACGATTGGGAATGGGAACACCTTCAGGGGAGGCAACGCCTCCAAAAGTATTTTGTCTCCCATGTCAATAGGGGTCAACTCTTAAAGAAAAGAATTTGCTCCTAAGGAGTACATTCATTCCTTTAAGAGTAGACCCCTTTTTCAGCGGGACTAAGCCTATAAAATGCGAACAGGAAGTCCCGAAAGTTGTCTCCCTTTGAAAAAAATGGCGGAAAATGTGCTAGGTATTTCCATTCCCCTTCGCCCTTGTCCTGCTGAATATTCATATATGCCACACCCACTACCGATTATCAACCAATCAGATTACTTGATGCAAGTTATTAAAACAAATTCACAACCTGAATGACAAACAATGTAGATCCTGATCAGATGGCTTCTTCAGAAGCCATCTGATCTGGATCTACATTGTTTCAAAGAAAAGGCATATCCGGGCTCAGCAGGACAAGGGTTAACTTTATTAGTAAGAGATTTGAGCAACAGGTTCACCTTTTTACTGCTACTACTACTGGTTATAGAATTTCTAATAACTGCTACTACCCAGCAGACACATGACGTAATTGTGACGTCATATCAACGTCGGTACAACGTCGTGACGTTTATGCTACGTCACATCTACGACGTCGTGACGTTGCGCCGAATTTGAGCCGACGTTGCCCTAGCGACGTGTGCCTGTTGGGTACTATTAGTTTTTACTTTTGAATTGAGGTTTAACATCACCGTTACCACTGTCCTTACAATATTTACATTTCCAGTGTAAAGTCTAATGTAAACCTATAGAAAACAATTGCGTTCATACGTCAATGAACGCATCGAATCACATGATTTTCAGTGACGTTAAATGACGTCATTCTAAACCATTGTTCTCTACGGGCGTTGATGACGTCAACGCTGCTCCGCTCTTTGTAGAAAAACAGCGTGTAAATGTTTTTTCAGCTTTAAAAGTTTGCCCTACAGGCACTTTTTCGCCCAGTGATGAGGGGCAAAAAATGTAAATATAAAAAATAAACTTAATTTTTCTGCTTTTCATGTAAGTATGAACGACAGTGGGTCGCTAGCAAAGTTTACATGAACCCCTTCGGGGTTCATTTACTTTGCACGCGACCCACTGCGTTCATACTTCCATGAACTGCAGAAAAATAAATTTCATTTCTTAAATGTGCGTGTCAACAATGACTAAAATGTCAACACTATCTGGGTCATTTTTGAGACGTTGCTTCCTATTTTGATGGACTTTCACCCAACACTGAGATGAAATGACATCTCAAGCTCTGTCACCAAAGCAAACCAATAGGGTTTATATGCGACTCACACCACTTTGCCTGGACAGGCTTAAATCTTCTAAGCGGTTTAGCAGTATTCATGTGCGGTCAGTTTCAGCTCTGCGTGGAAGCACCCATGCAGCCCAATCTATTTCATCAAGCCTCATTGGACGTTGGCCGAGTAGTAGTAGTAGTAGTAGTAGTAGTAGTAGTAGTAGTAGTAGTAGTAGTAGTAGTAGTAGTAGTAGTAGTAGTAGCAGCAGCAGCAGCAGTAGAAGCAGCTACAGCAGCAACAGTAGTAGTAGTAGTAGTAGTAGTAGAAGAAGTGGTGGTGATGGTGGTGGTGGTAGTAACAACATAATCATCATCAGTACTCAGTAATAGAGGTAGTGGAGGTGTTGGTATTTGTAGAACTACTACGGCTGCTGCTGTCGGTCAGTTGTAAGTAGACAAATCACGCGCGCTACGCGCTCGTGATTTGATCTACTTTACAACTAACCTCCAAACTGTGATTTATTACTCAACAAATCACAGTTAGAGCTGATCTGCCTAAGATCCACATTTTTTCTTCCAGAATGGTCACGAAGATACAAGCGATCTTGTGCTTTCTCACAGTCTTCGTTGGGTTCGTAATATGTGTACCTCATACTAAGACTAAGACTGATGAAGCGTCCTTGATAACATTCGATAAAGAAAAAGAGATTGTTCCATCTGCAGACCGTAAGATAGGGTTCGCAGATAATGATAAAGAAACAGAGCCTTATATTGTAGATATGCAGGTAATTGCTTCTACAGCTGCAGCAAATGAAGCTACTGACACGACGATGGGCAAACTTGTCAAAGAAGGGAGTGTAAAGGATACTGCCGCAATGGTTAAGGAAGGGGATGTTGCTTTCTTTGAAACAAATAGTATAGAGACCCTTACAGAAGAAGTGGACGGCTACTGGGACGACAAGTGCAATGTCACAATAGACAGAAGAAGCATTAATTATTTTAGAAGTAGACTTCAGATAGACGATCCCAATTTTGTTCGCTTTAAAATCGTTTTTGGAAATGAGACCATGACCATTCGATTTACTAATGAAACATTTTATGCGTTTAACTGGGTGTGGACATACTATTCTAGCAATGGCATATATCCGTATCTTCACTGGAACGTTGATTATGGGACATTGTCCTTCAAGCTTTTGGACGTAAAAACACTTGACCGCGATCCTTATATTGCATTTAAGGCGAAGAATTGTAATCTAACACTTGGCACTCGGGAAACCACTGAACTACTGGCCAAGCAATTAAAGGTGTTAGTCTCAGAACTAAGTGTGGACAATGAAACCATCACAAAGTACCAGGAGAGTTACTGGTGTTATATGGCAGAGGCACCCGGGTTCCGTGAAACTTTTGGCTATTTAATGGGTCTCTATTTTGTATATCCTATAAGTATTATCAATTATAACTGCTGCATAACGTTTTACAACTATTCAGAAACACGGTATGAATATGAATGCATGGATAAACAAATGGATAAGTGGGTACAGTGCACGATTGGACCATATATTTTGGGAGTTGTACTATTTTTATACTTTCCATATATTCTTTTAAAGACCGCATCCTGGAATGCTACTGGAAAGCGAACAAGTACTCATGACCTGGACGTAACAAATGAAAGAACCTCTCTCGTGAGAGATACAGCTAAACCGATGTCCCCTGATCTGGACAACGACGACTGGGTATATCTAAACGGATCCTTCCCAAAGAGTTTCATGGGACTTCTAGCTTCGTTAGTACCAGATCGTTTTCCCACGGCTCTATCAAGATTCAAAAGATTTCTCTTCGTATTTTTGGGCCCTTCAGTTATCTTTATACAACTCCGGATGTACAGTGACCAAACTGAAATAATGCGTAATATGACAAGTGGAATTATTGCCAAAGGGGTTCCGGTTGGTTTTCTTTCATTGCTTGGAAATAATCAAACTGAAATGGCTGCCGCGTTTGTTCCCCTTTTCGGCGGACCTTACGTCCTGTTAACGAGCTATTATATCTTGGGGATACTGTTTCTTGTTCTTCCGCCTAGTGTGCACGATGTAATTGAAAATGGTATTCCAAAGGTTCGCTCGAATATATCTCCTCTTTGTTTAAGTGTACGTGAAATTTTAGACTTCTCAAAGGTTAGAGTTTCTAATAAGGGAGGATATGGCAACGCCAAGAACATGCTTCTTTGTAGCTTCTATATGCTTTTCACCGGAATGTTTTGGAAAAGGGCTTTCGGAATTCAGATTTCGAGGGTACGGAATTCTTCCTGTTTTCAAGCTCGCTTTTGTAGATGTGTATTTTTTTTGCTTTTCCCACTATATATTGTTCTTTGTATGGCTGAACTCCTTCTATGTATTGTTTATTATTCAATCCCCCTATGCAGTAGTGTTGTGATCATTGTGCGTGGTGCTGTTCGGACGATAGCAATCGCCATACGGAGCAGAGTTCACTCACCGAATCGAAATATCATGTCCATTTTACTTAGAAGTAGGCTTGTTGTAGGCGCTTTTTCATTGGTCGTAGCTGCTTTGTTTATATTTTATGTGTACAGTTTTTGTCTGGTCTTCATTCAAAGTTTCTTTTTCCTGTCTCAGATCCTGGTCTACTGTTACGTTGCTGTCCTTGTCTACCCAGCTGTGGCATTCGGTTACATCTTCTTCGGAGTAGTACTTTTGTATTATATTTTCCGACTCATCCGGGGATTCGGTGTGAAATATTTGGACCTTCTCTACGATATCATAGAAATCTTGCTGTTAGCGGAAGAAAAAGACAATTATTCTTCCGTCGTAGATGGCATTCTGGTGATAAGAAACGTAAAGGTTTCAAGATTGCGAAGTATTAGCATCAATGACGCCACAATTCCTTTGGCCCAGAACGCGTTACATGGTTTGAATCAGACTTCTCAAAAGAAGAAAAAGAATAGGCTGAACTATAAGAACAACGCATACGGTATTTCAAGAGATCTATTTGATTATGTTGTAAGTAAGCATTTACCAGTGCACCAACAAGTTCTAAAAGTGGTTTTCCATCTCTTAATGATCTGTTTGTGTCTCACGATTACCCTGAGTCTTACAGCCGGATTTATAACAGGTCCCACGTCGGAAATGTCTGAGGTAATGCACGTTATATTTATTATAACTGTGGGGGCACTGCCCAGGGTTTTAGAAGTAGCGATGCATGATTCAAGCGAACATATACATCACGATATCAAACTACGACGCCTGGAAGACACCATCAATGAGTACTGGCTGGCTTTGGAAGACCCTGACGAAGCCGGTCCATCCAGTTTTCACCACGTCCTGATACACCAAGAACTGCCAGAAATATCTTAGCCCTTGTTTTGCTGAATAAATAAATCTTGCCTAATCCATAAATCAAATAACTTGACGATATTTATTCCTTTGTTTGTTTGTTTGATTTGAGGTTTAACGTCCCCGTCAACACTGTAAAGGTCATTTTGGAGACGTTGCTTCCAATTTTGTGGGACTTTTACCCGACATTGAGATGAAATGACATCTCAAGCCCTGTCGCCCAATGAAACCAATAGGGTTTATTAGCATGGGCGGTCCACCTCGCACCGCGGTTCCTGGACAGGCTTAGATCCTTTAAGCGGTTTACCAGTACTAGTGTGCGGGCCGGATTCAGCTCTGCGTGGAAGCATCGTGCAGCCCATATATTTCTTAAGGCCCCTATGGGCGGGGGCGGTATTTATTCCTTTAACTAAACTATTGAATAATAGTGAAGATCCCCCAGCAGGCACATGACGTAATTGTGACGTCTCATCAACGTCGGTGCTACGTCATGATTTTATGCAACGTCACATCTACGTCGGTGCAACGTCGTGACGTTTGCACCGACGTTGATTTGACGTTGCATAAAATCGTGTGTCTGCTGGGTCCAGATCAGATGTCTTCGCCAGATATCATCTGATCTGGCTCTTCACTGTTTCCAAAGGTAGAACACATCCTTGGTCATGCTTGCGTCACTGGGGCCTCCAGCTGATATTGGCTTACAGCTGGGAAAAGGCATGTTATCTTTACAGCAGGCGCTGGTAGAAGGGGGAGGGGTGTTATTTCTTTAGTTTCTACACTTCCATTCATTTTCCTTTTCTCAAATGTCCCTCATTTTCATCTCTATTGTCTGATTTAGCTCTTTTCTCCCTTTCTCTGGGAGACAACAAAAAATGTCCCAAAAGTGTTCTGAATCTGAATTTGAATCATTACTGGTGACACTTCAAATGACATTCATTTACCAGCACATGTGAAAAGGGGCGTTAGTTCCTACCCAGCAGACACATGACGTAATTGTGACGTCACATCAACGTCTGTACAGCGTCATGACGTTTATGCAACGTCACATCAACGTCGGTGCAACGTCATGACGTTGCACCGACGTTGATTTGACGTTGCCCTAGCGACGTATGCCTGCTGGGTAGCTCTCTCCATAGAAGTAAACTTTGCTATATTATCCTTAGCACCTTCCGCGGATGAAATAACAGAATCTGGAAGGGCACTCATTGAGGCGGTTCTAACGACTACCTACAACCTATGTTTGAAGTATAAATAAGAAAAAAATCACAGGTTTTCATCAGAAAAGTAGCCATTTTGGAGATGTGACAAAATGCACTATGTCGCACGGCAATATATAGAAGTGTATACATTATTTTCCTTATTACAGACCATACATTAGATCTATGCCTACCATTAAAGTTCACAGAAGAATAAGGAAACATATTTATAATGTTTAATATCAGAAAACTGGCATTTTGAAGTATGAAAGTATGTACATTGTAAATAGACATCTCATAATGCTTCGACTTCTCCTCATTTTAAACCAAATGGCGGCGCATGACAAAACCTACAATAAGATTTGTGCTAAGGTCGAAGACTCAGTTCAGCCGGTCGGAGCATTCTCTTGTTGCCCTATGAATAGCCCAGGGGCTATAAAATGCTCATGCAAACAGGGAAGACTCTGATCAGACTGCGCGGATGTACAGGCTGATCTGAGCCTTAGCTGGTCGCACAGGTCTTATTGCAGATTTTGTCATGCGCCCGATCATTTTTAGCTACGACAAGGTGAGCTTTTGTGATCATATTTTGTCCGTCGTCCGTCGTGCGTGCATGCGTGCGTCCGTAAACAATTTCAAATAAGTATATCTCTAATACCCCATGGCCAATCTTGATCAAATTTCATGAGAAGTATCATCAGGTAGGGGGAAAGGCTGCATAAGGTTTTTGGGCTGATCAGATTGGAATTCTGGTTGCCATGGCAACATATAGCTCCTATAGACTTACAATGGGAAACCACTGGGCCCAGAGCTTAGATATTTAGCTTGTAACAATGTCAAGTGGTCACCTACAAAAATCCTGCCAATCATACCCATGGGATCCAAATGGGTAACCCTCCGGGAACCCTTAGCTCCCATAGACTCATAATGGAAAAAAAAAAAACCTTCAAAAATCTTCTGCTCTGAAACCACAGGGCCCAGAGCTTAGATATTTAGCATGTAGCAATGGCAAGTGGTCACCTACATAAATCATGCCAATCATGTCCCTGGGGTCCAAAATGGGCCGCGCCCCGGGGCCCCTTAGTTTCCATAGACTCCTGATGGAAAAAAAAAACTTCAAAAATCTTCTTCTCTGAAACTACAGGGCCCAGAGCTTACATATATTTAGCACGTAGCAACGGCAAAGGGTCACCTACCATAAATCCTGCCAATCATGTCCAAATAGGCCACGCCCCGGGGCCCCTTAGCTCCCATAGACTCACAATGGAAAAAAAGCTTCAAAAATCTTCTTCTCTGAAACCACAGTGCCCAGAGCTTAGATATTTAGCATGTAGCAACGGCAAGTGGTCACCTACATAAATCCTGCAAATCATGCCCCTTGGGTCCAAATGGGCCACGCCCCGGGGCCCCTTAGCTCCCATAGACTAATAATGGAAAAAAGCTTCAAAAATCTTCTCCTCTGAAACCACAGGGCCCAGAGCTTAGATATTTAGCATGTAGCAACGGCAAGTGGTCGCTTACATAAATCCTTCCAATCATGCCCCTTGGGTCCAAATGGGCCACACCCTGGGGCCCCTTAGCTCCCGTAGACTCATAATGGAAAAAAGCTTCAAAAATCGTCTTCTTTGAAACCACAGTGGCCAGAGCTTAGATATTTACCATGTAGCATCGGCAAGTGGTCACCTACATAAATCCTGCCAATCATGCGCCTGGGGTCCAAATGGACCGACCCCGGGGCCCCTTAGCTCCAATAGACTCATAATGGAAAAAAACTTTCAAAAATATTCTTCTCTGAAACCGCAGGGCCCAGATCTTAGATATTTAGAATGTAGCAATGGCAAGTGGCCACCTACATAAATCCTGCCAAACATGTCCCTGGGGCTCCCATAGACTCATAATGGAAAAAAGCTTCAAAATATTCTTATCTGAAACTGTGAAGCAAATAACTTAGATATTCAGTATATAGCAACATAAAATAGTAACCTACATACGAGGGGTGATCAGGAAATACGCGGAAAAGTGTTCTAAATTCTTTACCGTAATATTGATTTTGCTGAAATTTTGTGTGAATTGTACATTCAACCAATCCACATTATGCAATAAATTTTTACATCAGTAGCTTGCACATGCACAACGTTATTGTTACTATGCTAACGTCCACTAGCCAACACCGGCCCAACATTATTACGCCAACGTTAACGTAGCTGTTCATGATACGTGTTTCGCTAAAAACGCCAAGTTTTTTTTTTTTCAAAATACTCCCCATTAAATGAGACACACTTCCTGCAACGTTCTAGCCATGACTGGATAAAACACCGTCTAAATGAAGATGGTTGTATGTGGGATATAGCCTTCTGTACTGCCTCTGAAAGTTCTTGAGTGTCATCAAAGTGTGTTCCTCTAAGGTAGGTCTTCATTACCGGGAAGAGAGAGAAGTCACAGGGGAACGAACCCGGACTGTATGGTGGATGACTCAAAAGCTCAAACCCTAGTTGGCGTACAGCGGTCTGGGTTGTTGCTGCTGGATGAGACGTGATGTTGTCATGGTGAAATAGCACAGATTGTAGGAGTGAGGCCCTCCTTTACGCATTGCTCGCATGAAGTCTCGTTTCAAAACCTGAAAATGTAAGCAAATTGTAAATTTTCTAAATCGCGGCTCTTCGGTAGCTGGTGCATTAAAACCTTTTCTACTAACTACGTGTATAATTATCAATTTCCCGCGGTACGACGTATAGCGGGAAATTATTGTCTTAATGGAACCGGTTTGACCGGTTGTGAACGAGCTATTGGTCATGTGGTAAAGTTAGTGCGGGTGTATAAGGGCGTGAATAAAATCAGTTCTACGCGAGATCTCTCACAGTAAACATCAACGTTTTTCCTTATTTACAAATTTCAATTTTTGTATCATGGAGTGAGTAAACACTCGGATGGGTATAGTCACACACGTGTTTCTTTTGAAAAACTATTTTTGATCATTATTAACACGTGTGATGCTGTACTCGATCCAGCTGGTCGAGCCTGGAAAATCCTACCTCCCCGTCCTTAACAAGAAAAAGATATTAAAGGTAGGGGTTGGGTAGCCCGCTCCCAGTTACGCAAGCGTAGAGATAATACATCGATCTGAAACCAATGATATAATAATTTTCAAACATGTTTGCATGTATATCATTTGTATGTTTATGACCGTCCATCTTGTACGTATAACTATTCTCTACGCATAAATCTCGCTAATTGCAAGAAATTAACCTCTTGTTCATTTCTTAACCCGCTTAAGGTGAAGCTTAAGACCAGGTAAAATGTTCCAACTCACCTTCGTATAATATGCGGCATCCACTGTCTGTCCCTGGGGAACTGCATGGTCTAAGATCGTCCCTCTCGCATCGAAGAATACCACGAACATCTGTTTCTTGGTGGACTGGCTTATTTTGAATTTCTTTTGGGATGGCGATCCTGGGGTTTTCCACATCATCGACTGAGCTTTGGTCGAGGGCGTGTACAGGCTGATCCACGTTTCATCAACGGTGACAATTCTGTCCATTAACTTTTCCCCTTCTCGTTTAAATCTCTTCAGAAGCTGTTCACAACATTCCGCACGAAGTCTTTTCTAATCAGTATTGAGCATTTTTGGAATCCACCTTGCACAAATTCGATGCATATTTAATTGATTATGAATACCCGACACCGTATCCGCAGTCAGTTTTTGCAACCGTGAATATCTCTTATCGTGATACGCCGATCACTATCCAGTAGCTGCTTGACGGCGGAGACGTGAGATGACCTAACGACGCTTGGACGACCACAGCGCTGATCATCCTTGATGTTTTCTCTGCCCTCTTCGAAGCGTTTATACCACATGTAAACTTTTTTTTTTGGGGGGGGGGGGGGGAGGGGGCTGGGTTTCATGGCCTTTTCCCCATATGCCTTCAGTAGCATGTCAATAGTTTTTGATTTTGAAATTCCATTTCGCACGCAAAATTTGGTAGCCGTTCTCTGTTCAACACTCATTTTCACACGATAAGCAATAAAACAGACGTTGTTTACATGTCCAGCGTCATAAACCAACATGACGCCATGACGAAAGTTCGCGTGTTTAGAACCTCTCGTTTGGTGAAGTTATCTTAAAAACTCTACGAACGCGACGCGGTGTTTCGTTACCGCTTACTGTTCAAAATTCGTAAATTTGGGCCGGGATGACGTTGTTGACGTTACTAAAGAAACCACATTTACTTCTATGCAGCCTCTATAGTCCTAAAATTTGCGACTTGGATTTAGCTTTCTTATACCTTTGTCTGAGAAATAATGTGGAAGTCGGGCGAAATATAAAACAATAGAACACTTATCCGAGTACTTTCTGATCACCCCTCGTATATCCTGCTAACCCTGCCCCTGGGGTCAAAATTGGCCAAGCCCGAGCTCATCAGCTCCTATAGACTTATGAAAAAAACAACAACAAAGATCTTCTTCTATGAAACCATAAGGCCCAGAGCTTAGATATTTAGTATGTAGCAACGTTAAGTGGTCACCGACATAAATCCTGCAAATTACGCCCCTGGGATCCAAATTGGCCCCACCCCAGGGCTCTTTAGCTCCCATAGACTTTCAATTGAAAAAAAAAACTTAAAAAATCTTCTCTGAAACCACAGAGCTTAAATATATAGCATCTAGCAACGTCAAGTGGCCACCACCATAAATCCTGCCAACCATGCCCCTGGGGTCAAAATTGACCATGCCCATGGGCCCATTAGCTCCCATAGACTGGAAAAAAAATCTTCTTCTCTGAAATTATAAGTCCCAGAGCTTAGATATTTAGTATGTAGCAACATGAAATGGTCATCCTAGGAAATCCTGCCAACCATGCCCCTTGGGCCAATATTGGCCATGCCCATGGTCCCATTAGCTACCATAGACTTAAAATCTTCTTCTCTGAAACCATCAAGTACAGACCTTAGATATTTAGTATATAGCAACATAAAACGGTTCCCTACATAAAGCCTGCCAACCATGCCCTTTGGGTCAAAATTAGCCACACCCAAGGGCTCATAAGCTCCTATAGACTTATACTGAAAAAACACTTCAAAAGTCTTCTTCTCCGAAGCCACAAGGCCCAGAGCTTAGATATTTAGTATTTAGCAATGTCAAGTGGTCTCCTACACTAGTGATTTTCTTGTACACAGGTGAGCGATATAGAGTCATTGGGCCCTCTTGTTTTTTTTTTGTTGTTTTTTTTTTTTTTTTTTTGCTTTACAGTAACCAGCTCCTCCGATAACCAAAATTGGGAAATAGATTTTATCAGCAATATTTTTTTTTTTTTTTTTTTTTTTTTTTCGGGGGGGGGGGGGGGGAGTGGGGGGCTCGACTGCTTGTCAATCGAACCAACCAAAGTTACTTAGCACAGAAGCTCCTCGGTGCTGATGTCCAGGTGACTTTCACTGATTTGTAGGAAATCCAGGTCACGGCTATTCTGGAATATAGCCGCGTGAGGTCAGAGTGTTACGTAAGAGGTTTATTCATAGAATCGGGACTGGAATCATGTGTTTGGTTTGGCAAAGTTTTGGTTCTATTTGGAGTCTAAAGACCAAGTCAACACTATTTAGGTCATTTTTGAGCCGGTCAGTTTACCTATCCACACATTCATGTGCATGTTTATACGTAAGCGGTTAACCAGTAACAGTGGACATTTTTTCGTCAGACTTCTTGAATCAGCGGAAGGGAGAGAATAACCGTAGAAAAGATTTCATTATCAATCTCCACGAAAGAAAAAAAAGTTGCCGACCCCAGCAGGTATCGAACCCGCGTCCTCCTAATCCCCAGTCCGACGCGCATCCGACTGAGCTAACGATGCCGATCGGTTTGGCAAAGTGAAGACCCAGATCAGACGCCGCATATCGCGGCATCTGATCAGCGCGCACATTGATTGCTTACAGTTAGTGGATTTATGGGTAAAACGAGACAGTCTAAGCCCCGTTCAGGACAATTTTTCCAGCCTTCATTTAAGAAATAGATCAGCCCCAACTGTGATTTGTTGAGTAATAAATCACAGTTTGGAGGTCAGTTGTAAAGTAGATCAAATCACGTGCGCGTAGCGCGCGTGATTTGTCTACTTACAACTGACCGACAAACTGTGATTTATTGCTCAACAAATCACAAACTAGAGCTGATCTTTTTCGATTCTAACAGGCTGAAAATCGGCATTAATGCTGTTGTTTCCTTCACAATCTCACAACTTTGCGCCATTGTTAGAAGAAATCCCGCTAAAATTATAGCTAAAAACACATGCATTTACATCCTTTTCTAACGTTTTCGATGCGAGAATACGATGTAACACGTTTAACGTCAAGGAAATCTACTAGTGACGTCATAAAATGCACTTTTTAATGACGTCACTCGTCACGCTATTCCTTTCCGTGATTTGCTGTAGAATAAAACACAGTTATTTTCCATTGCCTATATAGACGCGCTGTGTTAGAATCAGAGACAATCGACCAATCAGTGCTGTCAGTGCTTTGATTTTTAGAGTATTCCGAGAAAAAATGTGTCTGAAAGAGTTACCGTTCTTGACAACGAGCCGTGGCACAGCATTTCCTACGATTTACATGTGCGCCCAGCGAAGAATCAGATCAGCCTGCGCATCTATATAGTCTGACCAGAGAGTTCTCTTGCTGCTTGAAGGAGCATTGGGCCCTTAGCTATCCTTACAGCGCACAACGAAGACTGATTCTAACACAGCGCGTCTATATAGGCCTTGGAAAATAACTGTGTTTTATTCTACAACAAATCACGGCAAGGAAGAGCGTGACAAGTGACGTCATCAAAAACTGCAAGTTTATGACGTCACTAATAGATTTCCTTGACGTTAGACGGTGTAACGTCATTTTCTCGCATCGAAAACGTTAGAAAAGGATATAAATGCATGTGTTTCAGTCGAAAATTTCAGCGGGATTTCTTCTAACAATGGCGAAAAGTTGTGAGAATTTGAAGGAAACAACAGCATTATTGCCGAGTTCCAGCGTGTTAGAATCGTAATAGATCAGCTCTAGCCCGTGATTTGTTAGGTAATAAATCACAGTTTGTCGGTCAGTTGTAAGTAGACAAATCACGCGCGCTACGCGCTCGTGATTTGTCTACTTTACAACTGACCTCCAAACTGTGATTTATTACTCAACAAATCACAGCAAGAGCTGATCTATTTCTTAACTAGACAGCGCGGATGAGTCTTCGCTGGGTGTACATGTAAATTGTAGCACTTGAATGCTGTGCCCGGCTCAAATGTATTAATTATTCCACACTTTCGTTATTACCTTAAATACTCAGATATTAAAAAGCATAAGCAAACAGTACAGACCCTGTTCAGAAGGTTCTGTGGGGAGCAGTCTGATCAGGGTCAGCACTGTTTGCCACTAAGCAAAACTCGTGGCCACCTAAATGTTTAATTAATAATTAACAAGACTACATGGCTCAATGTTTAGGATAAATATGGCATGATGAACATCATGTATGTAAAAAGTACGTAAAATAAATATTGTGCAGTATTTATATCAAATCTATCCCAGCAGGCATATGACGTAATTGTGACGTCGGTACAATGCCATGACGTTTATGCAACGTCACATCTACGTCGATGCAACGTCCTGCATCGACGTTGATTTGACGTTGCCCTACGACGTGTGCCTGCTGGGATATGTTTTATTACAGTTTGTGATCATTAGGGCTAAACCTGCCCAAGCAAAGTGATGGGAGTCGGACAGTCCATGCATATTAACCCCATCGGTTTCATTGAGGGGCAGGGCCTGAGATGTCATTTCATCTCAATGTTTGGTTGAAGTCCCACACAACTGGAATCAAAGTCTCCAAAATGGCCTCAATAGTTTTGACGGTGACGTTCAACCTCAAATCAAACAAACAAAAACAGTTTGTGATGAGAAAAAAATATGAGGCTGTGCATAAGAAAAATCTCAGCCATCACGTGAACAAGCCCCTAAACCCCACTTCATGTAGAGAAACTGGGGTTTACGGGGGTATACATTATTTTTCTTATTTCTGCTCCAAGACATAGGTTGTTGGTACTCGTTAGAACCGCCTCACTGAGGCGGTTCAAATGAGCCCCCTCAACCTATGTTTTGAACATTTATAACAAAAATATTACGGATTTTCATCAGAAAAGTAGCCAGTTTGGAAATACGAAAAAATGCATTCTTGCACACCAGACAAGGAAATCCGTGATTTTACCCTGGGATAGAAATATATGTTCTGACCCTGGTGTTCCGACCCAGGCAACTAACATTAGTGCGCTTCAATTCTATTCAACTACTGGAACTCGTATTTTATTTTGTAAACAATATACATGTGCGAGCTGTCAAAACCAGCCGGCAAAAAATAAATAAATAAAAAACGAAATAAAAAAAAAATTCAATAATTATTTGATTCATTTATTGTTAAAAGACACTCAATACAGGACTTTTGTTTGAATCTTAAAAAGAAGAAAAGATATACTGTCTGTAGTTCTTCAATTTGCTACAAATTAAAAAGGAAATGTTTGGGAGGTGTTATCCAAGAAAAAGAATCCAATATGGGGTTCTGTTGTAGATGGGCGTTTCCAACCCTCGGGATGACCATGCTGAGCGGAACCTCGGCGTAACCTCGGTTCCGCTCAGCACGGTCATCCCTCGGATTAGAATCGCCCATCTACAACAGAACCCCATATCAGATTCCTATACTCTGTCGCACGGGTGAGTTAACGTAATGATAGCGTTTGTTGCTAGCCGCATGGTTTCACCAGAGCCTTGATAGAGACACCTAGGGAAGTACCGGATTGAGAGGTTTAGAAAGGCGGAGGTCAGATGTTCGGTCAAACCAACCTTTGATTCCAAATTATCGTATTTTCTTGGGTTTTCAACCCTACAGACCGGTACTTATAACCATGAAAACCGCACAGAATCAGATGAGGTTATTGGCTTTCTTTTTCGCCCATTAATCAAATATGGGCGAAAACCGGAGCACCCGGAGAAAACCCACATGACAAGTCACGAGTGGTCTTTCCATTTGAAACTATCATAAAATATCATAATAAATCATTTCACATAGTTTATTGTAAGTATCCATCTATTAATATATCGTGCCACAATTAACATTTTTCTTAAAATCAATGAGAGTAACATCGTCCGCTAGTGTCGGGTTACCTGTCTCTACCTCACAAACAAACGCAACGAGTCCACTGTATTCAAGCTCTTTAAGCAAACCATCAATGAATATAAGCAACAATAGTGAACACGACACAACTCCTTGGCGTACACCACTTTTAATTTCAAATGGTTTAGACTGTTTTCCATTTATCATAACTATATGTACTTTTCATTCCAATGTAAGCTTGTTGAATGAATTAAGTAATTTGTTTTGGGATTTGCATATCCTCCATTTTTTAGGCAACAATCTGTGGTTTACAGTTTCAAATGCCTGGCTGATATCTAGAAAGGCAACATATGCTATACTAAGAATAAATTGTTTCATGTAAATTAAAGTCGGATCACTGAAGCCAGGCTATGGATGCCCGATTGACAGGATATTAATCATATGACATCGCGTCTGAGAATGTAATAACGCCATGTAATAAATTCGATAATCCACTGGTGGATTAAATATGCAAATTAGTTAAGATACGCTCCGTAACGTTCCATGTACGGCGTCCTTAACGACGTCGCATTTACTAATGGCGAATATTGACATTTTTGTTAAACAATCGTGCATTAAATGCGTTATAAATGTCATATGATAAATAGAATCTTGCATTCGTGCCGATGTATTATTGAATTTATTAAACTCGTTGAGGAAAAGGGATAAAATGCGAGGCAAAGCCTTGCATTTTATCCTTTTCCTCAACTCGTTTAATAAATTCAATAATACATGAACACTCATGTAAGATACTCTATATAACTGCAATAACTATCGTAGTTGAAGCTAAACAAGTATTGATCTATCTGGTTTAAACAACCCCTGTTTTGCTGGCGGCATTGGTGTGACCAGATTGGGCGACTTCACAAGTCTGAATTTCTGCAACAGCGCTATCAATGTCATCTTAACCTCCAGCAAGGCCAGTCTCATCCCAATGCAGTTTCTGGGTCCGATACCAAATGGCAGATATGCATACTGGTTAATGTTAGCCTGGTTCTCTGGGGCAAATCTTTCAGGTTTGTAGTTCATAGGTTCATCCCAATATTCCGCCATGAAATGCAGAGCTAGAGTGGGAAAGCCTATCATCCAATGTTTCTTTATTTTCAGTCCACATATTTCTACATCTTCACTAGCCATTCGATTTATGATTGTTGCTGGTGGATGCATCATCAAAGTTTCATTAGCGACCATTTCTAGATATTTCAATTTGAAAGCGTTGTCATAGTTTGGGTCGTCCTGTCCTATTTCACTGTCGATCTCTGAAAGTAATTTTTCTTGGACATCGGGGTTCAGCATTGGATCATATATAACCCAGAGCAGAGTAGTAGCGGTAGTCTCATAACCAGCTATCAAAAATGTTATGGGATTAACCAAAACTTCGATATCTGTCAGACCCCGCTTTTTATACTCATCAAACGTCAAGTCTCCCATTTCTCCCTGTTTTTCTGTGGTTTCGTCCGACTCAACCTTTTTGTTTGCATTTACCATAAGCTGGAGCAAATCATGGTGTGGCGAGTTATCTTTCCTTCGCTCAGTAAGAGCAGATTTTATTGCGGATTTGAAAAATTCATATGAGCCCCGCCAAGCGAATTTGTGTCTTCGAACATTCCGTCATGACAAATTTTAACTACGCATGCCCAGCCATTCAGAGGGGCCAGGGATATGGCTTTCTGTCTGAAGGTTCCTCTTGATCCACTGCTTGTATGAGCGAGCAGCGAAGGTTCTGGCGAGACTGCGCGGATGCGCAGGCTCGCCTGAACCTTCGCTGCTCGCAAAGGCGATAAGTACCAAAATCGCTTGACGGGGCACAATTATGGTTTCCTTGGTATTAACTGCTGACTTAATGGACGCAGTAAAAATATCAAGTCGGGAAAAAATAATGCAAACAAGACGAATGGACTGTCTCCAAGTTTTCTTTCAAGAAGTATCTTAGCGTGTGTTATGAATGGATTGTGCGGGTCCCTCTGACAGTGAACATCCATTCCGAAGCCTATGCTGCAGATCACATCCATTGTATGTATAGCCGCGGATAACTGGTGTTATGTCAAATCCGTCCACTTGAATTTGGCTTCCTTCCTCTAGAATTTCTGCAAAGTTATTTAGACACTTTTTAATATAAGATGACGTTCGTCTCATTTTTCCGCTACTGAAGAAAGGGCAAAGTGTCGAACGCAAAAATTTCCAGTGACTCCCACTGGCGCGAGTTATAGACGAACTCAATTCTGATGTGGTTTCCGTGGCAAGAGGTCTAAATCTGTCGGTGAACTTTGAGAACTGTTTCACCAATACTTCTTTCATTATGTCAGTATCTGCTACTACCAACATGGACATGTTTCCCATGTACATTCCGAATGCTTTTCCATTTTCTTCTACCAAATTGGCATTAAATGCCCCGGAGCCTTGCTTTATGAATGAGTACATATCTCCAAGGAAAAACGTGGTCCGCTTCTGTCGAATTCCATTTCTCGAAAAAAGTTGTCTGCTTGTAACGAGTGTACCTGAAAAGAAAAATCAAAGCACTGAGAGTACTGGTGGGTCGATTGTCTCTGAGTATAGACTGGAAAAATGGGCCTGAACGGGGACTTAGACTGTCTCGTTTAACCCTTAAATTCCTGTATCCTGTACTGTAAGCAAACCGTGTAGACCCTGATTAGGCGTCAGGATTGGGCGTCTGGCTCTGCATTGTAAGCAACCAGCGTAGACCAGCACTGTAAGCAACCAGCGTAGACCCTGATCTGGGTCTACACTATTTGCCAAGCTCAACCCATGATTCCAGCCCAGATTCTAAATATAACCCTTTTATGCAACACGCTGGCCTCACTGCGATAAAATTAACGCTGCTATTCTCTATAAATAAGTTACATGCAGTGATAGTCACGTGGACTCTAGCACTAATTGAGGTTTTGCCCTTATAACTTTGGGTCGATTGATAAACAATCGGTCCAATAAATATAATGTAATTACAAGAAGCTATGGAAAATTCCAAAACAAAGTATTCTGCGGATTTTTATCTTGAGTGTTCACTGTTATTTGAGACGTACATTTCGAAAAAACGCCTCTACAAATACATTGTAAATTTAACCGCCGAAAAAAAACGAATATTTTAATATTAAAAGTTGTGATGTTTTTCTTATTTCTGCTGAAAATATAGACTGTTGGTTCTAACGAGTACCCACAATCTATATTTTAGAGCAGACCCAGTTTTACTGTATAAAAGTGGGGTTCAAGGGGGGGGGGGTCAGAATTATATAGGCGTGTTTTCGTGATTGGCATATACAGATTAACACACTTAACCCTTATCATGCTGTTCACGACAACCCCTATCTTTGCAAACAGTGTAGATCCAGATCAGATGGCTTCTGAAGAACCCTTATCTTGCTGTTCATGACAACCCCTATCTTTGCAAACAGTGTAGATCCAGATCAAATGGCTTCTGAAGAAGCCATCTGATCAGGATCTACACTGTTTGGCATTCAGTTTATGAATTTGAAGCAATAGATTACATCAAGTAATTTGATTGGTTGAAAGACATATATGGGTGTGGCTTAAATGAATATTCAGCAGGAGAAGGGTTAACAGTCCCTATTAAACTAAGTGTGGCCGGAGCACGTGGGATGGCATCGCAACAACCTTATTCCGTCTCCTGCCGTCTGCCGCCCCCAGTCTCACCCACACGATCATGTCTGCCGGCACTGGTGGCTCAGTCAAATGCGACTTCTGACCAGGAGATCACGGGTTCGATCACCATTGCGTTCAGGTACATTCTTTTGAGAAGCTTAATCATGAAATATTGTCTTTAAGAAGGGCAGTTGTCATTTTCGGCGAAATGAATGTACACGCTTAGCCTACCCAGAAAATGTGTGGTGTGTTGTCACTGGAGGGTCGTTACGCCAAAGGATTTTGAACTGCTCCTAGTTGGGGCCTTTGGGTCATCATATGTTAAATTATCTTTACCTTTCATACCTTTGTTTAACAGTAATTGAGCCGGGGACAACATTTCCGACAATTTACATGTGCGCCAAGCGAAAATTCAGCCTGAGGGCATTGTTGGCAGGATTCATATAGGTGACCATTTTATGTTGCTATATACTAAATATCTAAGGACTGTACTTCGTGGTTTCAGAAAAGAAGATTTTTTAAGCTTTTTTTTTTTCATTATAAGTTTAATGGAGTTAAGGGGCCACAGGATTTGGCCAATTTGGACCCCAGGGGCGTTGGCAGGATTCATGTAAGCGACCGCTCGACGTTGCTACATGCTAAATACCTAAGCTCTGGGTCTTATGGTTTCAAAGAAGAAGTTTTTTTTTCCATTTTAAGTTTTTTTTTTTTTCCATTTTAAGTCTATGGTAGGTAATGGCCCCATGGGCACGGCCAATTTTGACCCAAGGGGCATGGATTGCAGGATTTATTAAGGTGATCATTTCATGTTGGTACATACTAAATATCTAAGCTCTGGGACTTATGGTTTCAGAGGAGAAGATGTTTTATTTTTTTTTTTATTTTTTTTTTTTTTTTTTCATTATAAGTCTATGGGAGCTAATAGGCCCATGGGCGTGACCAATTTTGACCCCAGGAGCATGGTTTTCAGGATTTGTAGGTTACCACTTGACGTTGCTACATGCTATATATTTAAGATCTGGGCCCTGTGGTTTCAGAGCAGAAGATTTTTGAAGTTTTTTCCAATCTGAAGTCTATGGGAGCTAAAAAGGCCTTGGGTGTGGCTAGTTTGGATCCCAGGGGCATAATTGGCAGGATTTATGTAAGTGGCCACTTGACGTTGCTACATACTAAATATCTAAGCTCTGGGCTTATGGTTTCAGAGAAGAAAATATTTGAAGTTTTTTTTTTTTCATTATATTATGTTCTTTAAAAGGGTTATCCTTTGGAAGCAAGGAATACACCACAGAACTGAAAAATATGGAGTGTATATGTTTTCTGGGCCAGACTAGCTAGTTTCGGCCAATTAGGCCTCATCAGTGACCCTCAGATATTTTCAAAATTCCACAATGGAATCAATGATCCCAAAGGACAAGAAAATATAATCTACACTATGATGTAGGACAGGGAGACGTTTTACCGCCGCCACATATTCCCACACACCAGGTGTAGTGAAGTTAAATATGTTCTATAAAAGGGTTATCCTTTGGAAGCAAGGAATACACCACAGAACTGAAAAATATGGAGTGTATATGTTTTCTGGGCCAGACTAGCTAGTTTCGGCCAATTAGGCCTCATCAGTGACCCTCATATATTTTCATAATTTCACAATGGAATCAATGATCCTAAAGGACAAGAAAATATAATCTACACTACACTGTAAAAAATAATGTTAATCATACCTGAAGGCAGAGTAAAGTTTACACTAAAACTCGTGT
Source organism: Lucinisca nassula (assembly GCA_963580285.1). Taxonomy (NCBI): domain Eukaryota; kingdom Metazoa; phylum Mollusca; class Bivalvia; order Lucinida; family Lucinidae; genus Lucinisca; species Lucinisca nassula. Next base: position 5,632,041 of record OY757017.1, on the reverse strand, counting down.
GAATTCGAACCATACACCATTTTGGATGTAACTTTGAGTAACAATACACTGATAACTTGTATAGTTTAATCAGAATTTGGTGTAGGGCTGCAAATTTGGTGTTTGGTGTAACGATTTTGTAAAACAAGTGTTACGTTTCGTATCAATTGGTGTTTGAAATAATTACACTATTTAAGGCGTAACGTTTGCTACAAAATAGGGTAATTTGTGTCATACTACAGGGTAACATTTTTTGAAGGGCGGTGTAACTGTGAACATTACACCTTTTCGGTGTAACTAAATATCGGTGTAATATTTCTTCAAATGACGGATAATATTTTGTTATCTTCAGTGTAAAGTGTTATCTCTCCAGCTTATCGGTGCTTTGCTGCACCAATACTGGTTCTGTTTCATCGTAACCTAAGTTAACAGTCTTGTCGAATCGTGTAACTAGTCGTATAAGATGCGTTATATGTACGACATATGTTATTTTGTTCCTCTTTCGTGTCATATAGCCCAAAACGGCATAAATATCATACAAATTATTTAAGAAATGAAATTTATTTTTCTGTAGTTCATGGAAGTATGAACGCAGTGGGTCGCGTGCAAAGTAAATGAACCCCGAAGGGGTTCATGTAAACTTTGCTAGCGACCCACTGTCGTTCATAATTTCATGAAAAGCAGAAAAATTAAGTTTATTTTTTATATTTACATTATTTGCCCCTCATCACTGGGCGAAAAAAATGCTTGTAGTGCAAACTTTTAAAGCTGAAAAACATTTACACGCTGTTTCTCTACAAAGAGCGGAGCAGCGTTGACGTCATCAACGCCCGTAGAGAACAATGGTTTAGAGTGACGTCATTTAACGTCACTGAAAATCATGTGATTCGATGCGTTCATTGACGTATGAACGCAATTGTTTTCTATAGGTTTACATTAGACTTTACACTGGAAATGTAAATATATAACTATTAATATTGATAACAGGGTTGTTTCATGCGTTATGAAAATCCTGCTAAATAAGAGTAAAATAAGATAAACTCCATTTCAGTATAAACACAATTTCGGTTTGATAAAAAATTTACAAAAAACTAATGGAAATTGCACATTTTTACACCAGCTATAGCATTACCATTGAACGAATGGTAACTGACACCCTATAAGAAGTGAATCAAAGGTACCCTTTGAAAGGGGTATCAGAGTATAATAAGTTCTATATCAATAAAAACAAAAATAAATAAATACACTAAACAAAATGTAGTGTGGTGTAGCCTGTCTTAATTATTGGTGTAATGTTACACCGACTGAAGGAAGGAAACATTACACCCCGAAACGTTTCCTTCACAAAATTATGGCTGATTTACACCGGTAATGAAGATCAGTTACACTATGGTGTAAACTTTCCATCGATTTTCGGGTGCATAATTACCCCATTTACCTGGAGTTATAGACGGCTATTCGGCGAAAAGTTACCGAGCATACAATGGAGATAACTTACACCAAAACTGGTGGCAGCTCGGCTGCCACCAGTTTTGGTGTAATGTTTCCATTAATTTTTTACAGTGTATGATGTAGGGCAGGGAGACGTTTTACCGCCGCCAAACATTCCCACACACCAGCTGTAGTGAAGTTAAATATGTTCTATAAAAGGGTTATTCTTTGGAAGCAAGGAATACACCACAGAACTGAAAAATATGGAGTCTTTAGGAGATGATGCACTCTGGCGTGGCCAATTTTTACCCCAGGGGCAGGGTTAGCAAGATTTAAGTAGGTCTCTATTTTATGTTGCTAGATACTAAATATCTAATCTCTGTGCTTCACAGTTTCAGAGGAGAAGATTTTTGAAGCTTTTTTCCATTATGAGTCTATGGGAGCTAAGGACCCCCGGGGCATGGCCCATTTAGTTTATAAACTAATTTATTTTAGTTCGATTGCGATGAAAGCTTCTAGCTTATTGAATCGCCCTCGAACACTCATTCCGGGTGTTTTCACGCGCTCGAGAGAGGGGCAGTGGCTTTTACACCACTGCTACCCATTTACACCTGGGTGGAGTGGGGCAGTGTCATTACGTGTCCTGCCCAAGGACACACCTCGATACTGGTGTCCGGATTTGAACGCACAACCACTCGATCACAAGTCGTGGCCCATTTGGACCCCAGGGGCATGATTGGCAGGATTTTTGTAGGTGACCACTTGCCGTTGCTACATGCTAAATATCTAAGCTCTGGGCCCTGTGGTTTCAGAGAAAAGTTTTTTTAGTTTTCCCCTTATAAGTCTATGGGAGCTGATGAGCCCCGGGGGTGGCCAATTTTGGCCTCAGTGGTATGGCTAGCAGGATTTATGTAGGTGACTTTTCATGTCGCTACAAACTTAATATCTAAGCACTGTGCTTCATGATTTCAGAGAAGAGTTTTAAAGCTTTTTCCATTATAAGTCTATAGGAGCCGATGAACTCGGGCGTGGCCAATTTTGACCCCAGGTGCAGGGTTAGCAGCATTTAAGTAGGTGACTATTTTATGTTGCTAGACACTAAATATCTAAGTAGGTGACCACTTGCCGTTGCTACATGCTAAATATCTAAGCTCTTTTTTTAGTTTTTCCTCTTATACGTCTATGGGAGCTGATGAGCCCCAGGGCGTGGTCAATTTTGGCTCCGGGGATATGGTTAGCAGGATTTATGTAGGTGACTTTTTAGCTCACCAGAGCCGAAGGCTCCGGGGGAGCTTATAGGATAGGTAGCTGTCCGTCGTCTGCGTCTGCGTTGTCTGCGTCCGTCAACACTTTCAAACATCTCCTCAGAAGCCACTGGGCCGATTGGGCCCAAATTTTATCTGTAGCATCCTTAGGCTGGGGAATTTAAAGTTTGTGTTTTTATGAAAATCGGCTCATTAGTTTGGTTGTTATGGCAACTTAAAGTTTGCATAGACTTAAAATGGGGAAAATTGAAAAATGGCATTTACTGCCAAGCCTCTGCAGATATTTTGACAAAACTTTGATAGAAATGTTCCTTAGGCAATCTACCTTCTGCCATAATATTTTAAGCCTATTGCTCATTTTCGTTGGTTGCCATGGAAACCAAAAGGCCAAAAAATAGAAAAAAATACTAAAAAAAACATCTCCTCAGAAACCGTAAGCTCTAGGAGGTGCAGACTTTATGAAAATATTCACCATATTTGCCTTTACAGATTTTGTGTTTTTTTTTTTTTTTTAAATTTGGCCTTTTAGTTTTGTTGCTATGGCAACTTAGAGTTTCCATTGACTTATAATATGGAAAACTGAAAAATGGCATTGACTGCCAAGTCGTTAGCAGATATTTTGACAAAACTTACATAGAAATTTCCTTGGGTAAACTTCTCTTTGCCATATGCTTTTATGTCAACCTGGGGGTCCCCTAGGTTGTTCCGGGGCCATACCCCGCCCCTCCACTTCATAAAATGCCTTATATATCAGAAGCCTGACAGATCCCCACCCCTAAACCATATATATTCTTGTTCCTTATTGTAAGATGCATTAAGTGACCCCAACCTGGGGGTCCTCTGGGGTGTGCTGGGGACATTCCCCGACCACTCCACTTCATAAAAGGCCATTTATCTCGGAAACCATTCAAATCCCCACCCAAAACCATATATATTCTTGTTCCTTATGATAAGACGCATTAAGTGACACCAACCTGTGGGTCCCCCGGGATGTGCTTGGGACATGCCCCACCCCGTCCACTTCATAAAATGCCATTTATCTCAGAAACCATTGAGCTCCCCGCCCCTAAACCATATGTACTCTCATTCCTTATGATAAGTTGCATTCAGTGACATCAACTAGGGGATCCCCGGGATGTGTCAGGGCCATGCCCAACCCCCTCCACTTCATAAAAGGCCAAATATTCCAGATACCTTACAGATCCCCATCCCTTAACCATATATATTCTTGTTCCTTATGATAATACACATTCAGTGACACCAACCTAGGGATCACCAAGGGCGCGCCCGGGCCATGCTCCACCCCTCGACTTCACAAATGACCATATATCTGGGAAACTGTTCAGAGCCCCACCCCTAAACCATATATATTCTTGTTCCTTATGATAAGACACAATCAGTGACACCAGCATGCGGGTCCCCCAGGGGTGCCACGGGCCATGCCCCATCCCTTTTCTTCATTAAAATCCATATATCTCAGAAACCGTTCAGATCCCCACCCCTTAATCATATATATTCCTGTTCCTTATGATACGACTCCACTTCATAAGAGGCCATACATCTCAGAAACCATTCGAATTCCCATCCTATAATCGCATATATTCTTGTTCATTGTTATTAGGCACATTCAGTCACCCCGTCTTGAGGGGTCCGCAGGGGCTTTTTCTCTCCCTGCAACTTCATAAAAGGGCCTCATATCTCAGAAACCATTCAGATCCCCACCGTTTAACCATATATACTCTTGGTCCTTATGATAGGACATATTCAGTGACAACAATCTTGGGCTTTTCTGGGATATGCCATGACCGAATCCCTCCATTGCTTAAAAGGCCTTACATCTCAGGAACCATACATATCCCCACTGCTAAACCATATATGTCTCTGTTCCTTTTGATAAGACACATTTAGTGATACCAACCAGGGTTCCATTGGGTCAATGCCCCACTCTCTCTACTTTATAAAACACTTAATATTTCAGATACAGTCCACATGGGTGCTCATTTGGGTATGGGGTTTGTATGGGAGACTTTATAATTGGTAGATTAAAATCATATCATGTTATAATACATGGCTGCCATTAGGCAGTGTCCACCTGAGCTCTGGTTTATGATATTTGGCTCTTTGGTTTGTTTGCTATAATGGGGGAAATTGAAAAATGACATTAATGCCTTTCAAGATATTTTGTCACACTTTCATGGAAATGTTCCTTTAATAATGTTCTTTTTGGCCTATTTGTTGCCACAGATGGGAAATTGTCAATTGTCATCTGTTGTCCTGCAACAACACATTCAAGCGACATCAGAATCTGAAGCCACTAGGCCGATTGGGTCCAAATTTTATCTGTAGCATCCTTGGGCACAGGGCTTCCATGGTTAATTAAAATAGATTGCTGTCAGTGGGCAGTGCCCCCCTGAGCTCTGGTTAGCATTGTGGCCCATGGGCCTCTTGTTTATTTTTATTTTTTTTTTTTTTATTTTTTTTTTGGGGGTTTTACGGCCCTTTCAAGTTTATTTCACTCATATCGAGCCGATCGTTAATCAGAGGTGGGCGAAAACCGGACTACCCGGAGAAAACCACCTGACCTTCCGTTGCAGAACTTGGCGTCTCACATGTGACCCCAGCGAGGCTCGAACCAGCCTCTTGTTTATGTTGCTTCATACTAAATATCTAAGTACTCTGCTTCATGATTTCAGAGAAGAAGATTTTTGGAGCTTTTTTCATTGTAAGTCTATGGGAGCTAAGGGTTGTAGCTAATTTGGACCCCAGGGGAATGATTGGCAGGATTTATGTAGGTGATCACTTGACATTGCTACAAGCTAAATATCTAAGCTCTGTACCCTTTGGTTTCAGAGAAGATTTTTTTTTTAATTTTCCCATGGTAAGTCTATAGGAGCTCTATGTTGCCATGGCAACCAGAATTCCAATCCGATCAGCCCAAAAAATTTATGCAGCCTTTCCCCCTACCTGATGATGCTTCTCATGAAATTTGATCGAGATTGGCCGTGGGGTATTAGAGATATACTTATTTGAAATTGTTTACGGACACACGCACGAACGCACGCACAACGGACAAAATGTGATCACAAAAGCTCACCTTGTCACTACGTGACAGGTGGGCTAAAAAAGAGCAATGGTAATAATGTATAAGCTGTTTAAAGCAAGCTTTCACAAGTTTCAAAATTTAACTACCATTTTTATAACAGTTGATTTTTTAATGTTTAAGGGGAATGGGAACACCTGGCAGATGTTTCCACAATTTTTCAAAGGGAGACAACTTTTGGGACTTCCTGTTCGCTTTTCTATAAGACCTGTTCCACTGAAAATGAAGTCTACTCTTAAAGGAAAGAATTTGCCTCCTTTAAGAGTTGACCCCTATCGACATTGGAGATAAAAATACTTTTGCAGAAGTTGCCTCCCCTTAAGGTGTTCCCATTCCCATAAGAGGCAATACCAATTATTGGATGCTCTTGCACTGTTAGACTTAATAATGCTAATTCCTATTCCATTTATATTTCGGAAGAACTCTTCATGAAGCTATTAAGGTGTCTGTATGCAGTTCATTCCAGCAAGCAATGGTCTTTATATTCCACTAAAAATTTAAAAGAGAAGCGATCAGGAACTGATACAGTCAGATCCCAAATTCTTCCAACAATATCACTTGGAAAAGAAGTCGAAATATGGAGCGACGAAAGTAAACAAAAGGGACAATAGGCAAACTGAATCAGCTGCTCTTTCGCAAGCAGGTGTTGACTCCAGGCCTTGTATTTTTCAGGCATTAGCAGGATTTCAGGCTTTTAGAGCTTGATTTTACCTCCTATATTCTGTTTAAAAAAAAGTGTTTAACTTTTATCCTGCTATTTAAAATTATTTAGCTCCCCCCATTTCTGACAATTCACCAATCAAATTACTTGATATAATGTATTTGTTCAATTCACAAGATGTCAGAATTACAAACAGTGTAGCTCCTGATCAGATGGCTTCTTCAGAAGCCATCTGATCTGGATCTACGCTGTTTGCAAAGGTAATGGTTGCTGTGTTCAGCAGGATGAGTGGTAAGGCTGCAAAATCGGGTCTTTCAGGCATGGAAAAGCTTGGTCAGTATGAGGCCTGTGACCCAGAATATCCAAGAGCAATATACAAAACATAATGGAGGAAAGAATCAGAATCACCAACATGACAAACAATAAACTGGAAGGAGAAATGTAACTAAAAATGAACAACCAAATAGGAAGAACAATCAGAATAATCAACATATCAACATACAGTCAAACTTAAATGGCTCGAACACCTTTGGGACCTCGAAAATCTGTTCGAGGCAGGGGTAGTTCGAGCCACTGAGGTTACTGACAGGAGGCATAACGAGATACTTTTAGACATCTTTTCGGTGTTTTATATTGAAAATGTATGCTTAGTGTACATACTTATTAGAATCGCCTCATCAAGGCGATTCAAATGAGTACTCACAGCATACATTGCAAGGTAAAAGACTAAAATCTCCTTTAATTATCCCCCACTATTTCTTATGTATAGGATTTCGATAGGGGCTCAAGAATGGGTTCGACACATCCATGGTGAACTAGCCATCGGTGTTCGAGCCATCGAAGTTCTACTGTATATGATTAGGAAAATAATCAGAACCACCAACACAAAACACGAAGGAACCACAGCAAAAGCACCGACCTGGAACGGTCAGTAAAAACCACCGGTGGCTCCAAGTTAATCAAACGGGATCCTAACCCTCAACTTCACTCACTGTGGTTCGAACAAGTATTTGTTTGGTTCGCGTGAAGGCCACCCAACCCACCAGCGAACCAACTCGGCTAACAAAGAAACCACAACTAAGGCCTAGGCGACACAAGGATGAGGTCTCGACAGTAAAACGCGCTGAACCATCCGGTGCTGAACACAACGGAGCAAAAGAAAAGCAACAGTTGAACCCCATTGGACCAAGCAACAGACACAAAATTTCCGGCTCCGACCAACTAACAAACAGCCTCAAGGCAAAGCCATCAGGGAGTCTGAACCCCGATCCACAGGCGTGCAACCAAAGAGGAAAGCATAATATCTGACCGTGACTGGGTCAAACACAATGAACCCATATGTCCTATTAAGTCTGGAAATATTATTATGCCTGTCTTTTCTATGGCGAGACTGTGAGCGTGTAATTGTGATGAACACGATAAACACTTGAAAATTCTTGCCCCCGCCCATCGGGGCTTGACGAAATAGACGGAGCTGAAACCGACCACACACGAGTACTGGTAAACCGCTGAGAGGATCTAAGACTGCCCAGGCAAAGCGGTATGTATCGGACCGTCCATGCTTATAAAATAGAAGTAGAGGCAATGATCAGGAATCGATACAATTAACCCACAGCTCCCATCAGAGACACCAAAGGGAAAGAAACACAAACATGAAGCAACAGACCCATACGGAAACACCAACAGCGGAAAGCCAAAAGGACAGTTACTTTCCCACAAAATGGCCAATAGGCTATCAAAAATGAAATAATAAAAGCGACATTAACACCCAAATACAAACCATAACAAAAATAAACCGCGACAGAAGAACCGCCTTGGAACGGTCAGCGGAAACGAATTCCACTGGGGGGCTTAAATCGATTTTACGTAGCCACCCTATTGGTATCATTAGTCATTTCATCTCAATGTCGGGTAAAAGTCCCACAAAATTGGAAGCAACGTCTCCAAAATGACCTATACAGTGTTGACGGGGACGTTAAACCTCAAATCAAACCAAACCAATTGAAAATTCTATATTGAAATATGTAGCTGTTATACCTTCCATATTTTCTGGCGACTTATTCAACATGCACATGAACATTTTTTCATTTAACTTTTTTATCCTTGAAAGAAAACTCAAGCCCTACCGCACAAATTAACCCTTGCCCTGCTAATCCCGGATATGCCTTATCTTTGAAACAATGTAGATCCAGATCAGATGGCTTCTGACGAAGCCATCTGATCAGGATCTACATTGTTTACCATTCAGATTGTGAATTTGTTGTAATAATTTGCATCAAGTAATCTGATTGGTTGATAATTGGTAGTGGGTGTGGCATATATAAATATTCAGCAGGACAAGGGTTAATTTAAGTGTAGACTCAAGCTAATAGTTGTATTCGTTTCACATGAAAGTTACTTACAAACAAACTGCTGAAATGAAAGCTATAACTCCTAATAACCATGCAGGTAACTCTATCGAGTCGAGGATTTCCGTTTTATTTTATTTTTCTTTTTTTATTTGCTATGCTCCGTGTTCAGTGTGTAAATGCAACGCTGAATTCTATTATTCTAATAAAGGGGGTCAAAACTACTACTGTATTGTAAATGGTTACCTTTTTCTAAAACATTTTTATAGACCAAAACTACGGAACCCGGGAGGGGACATTTCTGTTCCAGTATCTAGCAGAACAGAATTTAAAACAATAAAATTAGCGTGGAGTGGAAAACAAAAAATATGTCGTTTAAACGATATAATATGTCGTTTATACGACATATTTCCTGTTTTCTTTTCCACTCTAAAAAAGTGAGTGGAATTTAAAACAATAAAATTAGAATGGAACAGAAAACGAAAATATGTCGTTTAAACGACATATTTCTTGTTTTCCTTTCCACTCTGAAAAAGTAGGGTGGAATTTAAAACAATAAAATTAGAATGGAACAGAAAACAAAAATATGTCGTTTAAACGACATATTTCTTGTTTTCCATTCCACTCTGAAAAAGTAGCGTGGAATTTAAAACAATAAAGATGTCGTTTTAACGACATAATCTTGGCCTTTTCATTGGTTAAAGATGTCGTTTATCAACATAATATGTCGTTAAAACGATAAAATCCTTGCCTTTCATTGGTTGGTCATATCACACGGTAATCATGGCGGATATTTCCAGGCGCGACACACTCGCCAATGAAAGGCTAGGGTTATATCGTTTTAACGACATATTATGTTGATAAAGAGACATCTTTAACCAATGAAAAGGCCAAGATTATGTCGATAAAACGACATCTTTATTGTTTTAAATTCCAAGCTACTTTTTCAGAGTGGAATGGAAAACGACAAATTTTCGTTTTCTGTTCCATTCTAATTTTATTGTTTTAAATTCTACACTACTTTTTCAGAGTGGAACAGAAAACAATAAATATGTCGTTTAAACGACATATTTTTGTTTTTTGTTCCATTCTAATTTTATTGTTTTAAATTCCATGCTCCTTTTTCAGCGTGGAACAGAAAACAAGACATATGTCGTTTAAACGACATATTTTCGTTTTCTGTTCCATTCTAATTTTATTGTTTTAAATTCCACCCTACTTTTTCAGAGTGGAAAAGAAAACAAAAAATATATCGTTTAAACGACATATTATATCGTTTAAACGACATATTTTTTGTTTTGCACTCCACGCTAATTTTATTGTTTTAAATTAAGTTCTGCTAGATACTGGAACAGAAATGTCCCTTCCCGGGTTCCGTACAAAACAGATTTCTCCCTGATCTTTTCAAAGACTTTGTCGCTATATTTAATCACATGTTTTTGATGGCCGTAAGACATGAAGTTAATAATTTTGAAAGTTCAATGGTAGTCCTTGTATGAAGTTTAGGTATCCAATATAACGTAGGAAGTAAGGCTGACATGATTAATCGGATAATCGATTAATTGATCGATGAATCCTACAAAAATGATTATCATTACTGATTTGCTGGTAATCGATTATTTGATAAGTACAACAAACTACCCAAAATTGTCTCTAAAATAGCTGGACGAGTGGCAAACAGTGCAGATCCTGGCGTCTCATCTGGGTCTACATTGTTTGCTCAGGCCTAACTGTGCAAATACATATGGTAAAGTACAACATATGGTAGGAGTTATGCTGAGACAGAAAGCCAGACAGGTAAAATCATGACTAAATATTCAGTGATTACTAATCGATTATCGATCGCAATTGCAGGACTTATAATCGATTATCTTTTCAGCTCCGATTAGCCAGCCCTAGTAGGAAGCCTGTCTTGGCCTTCTTAACACATACAGAATGACAAACATGGTCATCATCTATAGCCCTCTCTACAGCCAAAGGCTGTAGGCTTTAGCTGTTGGCCTTCGTACCACCAAGCTCTTGCTGAAGAGTGTTAACACAGTGCAGCCGTCAAACAACGACCACATTTATGGGGCGCCGTTTTACTATTTAATCCGTATTTATAGATATCTATAAATCGAATTATGGATATCCATAATTCGATTTATGGATATCCATAAATCAGCCGAATAATGGATATCCACGATTCGAATTATGGATATCCATAAATCGAATTATGCCGGGATATCCATAATTCGATTAATGGATATCATTAATTCAGATCGATTTATGGATATCCATAATTCGATTTATGGATATCCATTATTCCTCTGATTTATGGATATCCATTATTCCTCTGATTTATGGATATCCATAATTCGAATTATGGATATCCATAATTCGAATGATGGATACCCATAATTCAGATCGATTTATGGATATCCATAATTCGATTTATGGATATCCATAAATAATTATGGATATCCATAAATAATAATGGATATCCATAATTCGAATTATGGATATCCATAATTCGAATTATGGATATCCATAAATAATTATGGATATCTATAAATACGGATTAAATAGTAAAACGGCGCCCCATACACATTGTTACTGTAACAGCCTTGACTGCTAGCGCCAAAACATACTTCTTATAAAAAATATTGAACACGTCTTAGGTTTGGATGTAATAAGTTTGTATTTTGAGTAGAAAGAAATTCATTTGTTCACTAGTTTAAGAATGCTCAGTTTCCATTCTTTAAGACATACTCTCGTTTACACCATCGATTATCATATTATTCAACGCAGTGCTCAGCGATTTCTTCTATTCACTTATTGAAATTAATTTTAGAAGGAAATCGATATTTCGGTCCTTTAGAAATTATATTTTGTATCCTAGAATCAGTAATATTTTTAAGCCTGTCCAGGCAAAGTGGTTTGAGTCGGACTAACAGTGCATATAAACACTAGAGGTTTTGGTGAGCCGTGGGGCTTGCAGTGTCATTTCATCTCAATATCTTGCTAAAGTAACACTAAATTGGAAGCAATGTTTCCAAACTGACCTAAATATTATTGACGGGGACGTAAAACTTCAATTCAAACAAACTTCCGGTGGTCAAAAAGGAAAGCAACTATTGCACGACCCGAAGAAAAAGCGACCGACTGAAGTCGGTTGATTTCTAAGAGTGCCCTAAAATCACCGTGCCATTCTGTCATTCTGTCAGTCTGTCTGTCCGTCCGTAACCCGTTTGTGAAAATTGGTGATAGGGGCTTAACCGCTTGGAATATTTAAACAATTTTTGGCATACTGATACATATCAATGAGATCTAACCAATGAACTTGCGAAATATTACATTCCATTTAGTATAGCCTCGCCGAGGCGAAAAATGTGAAAATTTTCGAACTGCTTCTCCTCGGAAACCGTTGGGCCGATTGAAGTCAAATTTCATATGGAGCCTCTTTGGGATGGGGGAAACCAAAATTTGCTCATGGGGTCCAGGTTACATGACCAAAATGGCCGCCAAGCCATATATGGTCTGTCTGTCTGTCTGTCCGTCCGTAACCCGTTTGTGAAAATTGGTGATAGTGACTTAACCGCTTGGAATATTTAAACAATTTTTGGCATACTGATAGATATCAATGAGATCTAACCAATGAACTTGCGAAATATTACATTCCATTTAGTATAGCCTCGCCGAGGCGAAAAATGTGAAAATTTTCGAACTGCTTCTCCTCGGAAACCGTTGGGCCGATTGAAGTCAAATTTCATATGGAGTCTCTAATGGATGAGGGAAACCAAAATTTGCTCATGGGGTCCAGGTCACATGACCAAAATGGCCGCCAAGCCATATATGGTAAAAACCCTTTAAAAATAGTCTTCTTCAGAACCACTGGGCAGATTTCCACGAAACTTGATAAATAGCATCTGGGACGTATTCCCATCATAAATTGCTAAAATGGTGACCCTGGGTTGACCTTGACCTTCTTTGTGCCTAGGTCAAACTTTGACACATATGCTTTTGTATTGGAAAAGTGAGAATGCATTTTATCCTGCAAACGATTCAGAATACCGTACTAAAGTATAAGATATATTTTTGCTCCTTACGATAAGGCGCATTTATTGGGGGAACCGTTTTAGGTCCAGGTCACATGACCAAAATGGCCACCATACCCATATATGGTAACACTCATAAAGCTAAAAGCATCCGGCGGGTCGTGCACTTCAGCTGAAGCACTGGTTATATTCTCGATTGACTTGGAAGCTTAGAACGTCTTAGTACAAGGAGAATCGAGGTATTTCTGCTTAAAACTATTTTGTTCCTGTTTTTATCAAAACAGATTCTGGTGCCAAACAGTATAAGGCCAGATGAGACAGATAAGAATGTAAGAATCTTATATGAGTGTGAGGGGTGGATGGAAAAAACCCATCCCGAGGGTCACTGTCCGGCATCACGAGGCTTGCCGAGTGATGCCGGACTGAGATCCCGAGGGACTGATTTTTCTATCCACCCCTCACACCCATGTAGGATTTTTTTTCTTGCATACCTTCCATTTGTTAGCGTGGATTTTTAATACTGCAGTCACTTTGGTTGCCGGCATCCGCCATATTGTAATGATTAGTGACGTCACGTAACGTGCTGTGACGTCAACCTTAACGTCGGCGCATATGAGGTCGTATTCAACCAGTGCATTTACCAAACACGCGAGAATATTCGATTTTTAGGTAAGAGCACCCGGGTTTGACCAGAATTTCTATCCCAAGCTAAAACAGCTATGGATTTCCTTATCTGGTGTACAAGAAGTCTTAGTAACGTGACAGCGACTCTAGCGCGTGATCTGAAGTGTCTAATATTTTTTTATTATTTTACGTTTAACGTCCCCGTCAACACTGTAAAGGTCATTTTGGAGACGTTGCTTCCATTTTTGTGGGACTTTGACCCGACATTGAGATGAAATGGCATCTCAAGCCCTGTCGCCCAATGAAACCATTAGGGTTTATAAGCATGGACGGACCGACTCGCACTTTAGTAAAATAATAAAAAGTGTTTTACTTCTACGTTGTGTTTTAACAAATAAAGTATAGCTTTTTTAAACCGTTTTCATCCAGAAACTCAAATGTAATACTCTTTCATAGCTGAAATTATTACCCATCTATTATGAGCAGAAGCATATAAGAATCTTATATGGATGAAAGCAAGTAAGGAGTTGAGAGAAAAATCCGTTCCGAGTGTCACAGTCCGGCATCACGAGGCTTGCCACGTGATGCTGGACTGTGATCCCGAGGAACGGATTTTCTATCCACACCTCTCACCCATGTAAGATACTTTTATTGCATAACTTTCATTTCTGAATTCAATCAGTCATTTCTAGCTATTCTGCAGGTTTTAAAGTAATTCAGGCTTTCTTCCGGCTTTGACCGCCATAGAAATATGAGTCCGTACAAAATATAGTTCGGTTTGGTGCAGTAATCAAAATTAGTTAACCTATAAGCGTAATACAAACTTTTGAAGCAGACGACTTGACGAGTTTATCTTACGATTCAGCATTTCATATGAATCTGCGGCATCATGTCACGAGTTTGGCGAAGACTGTATACCCAGATCAATCGACAATGCGGTGTCTGCTCAGCAGTCTGCTCAGGTTTTACACTGTTTTCTATCAGTGATATCAATATTTAATCCTTAAAGACCAGCCTGCTGTTGGACCAGGTCAGCTGCAGACAAGAATATTAATGGGTTTCTTTCTGACTTTCGAGGTCAAGTTTAGGTTAGTTACAACTTAGGTGTATATTGACTTTGCGTGAAGAAATTGGAAAGAAAGGCTGTCCCTTTCAACCCTGGAATATGGTACAGATACTTAGTGTAGGTCCTGTGATATAATTCTAGGTGCCAGATTTATCAGAATGGACGAGCCCAAATTCAGTGATGGAAGAGTGCACTCCAGAAACTCAAGGTAGTGAACAAATCATAGCACTGACAACACTCACGCCGATTGTCTCTAAATGCAGGCTGGTCATGAACCGGGACTTGGACTGAAGATGTTAGTAACTATTGCAAAAAAGTGTAGACCAATATCAGCACTGTGTTCTGTGGCGTTTGATCTGAGTTTACATTGTTTGCCAGATCCAACATTTGATTCATGTGCAGATTTTACAGATAACACTTACATGTACCTAACACTGACAAAAGACGCGGTTATGTTTGGGTTGATTGTTTGGCATTCGACCCGAAGTTGCTAATAGGAAAAGTGCCTCAGTGCTAACGTCTATTTGACTATCACTGACTTGTCAGAATAACCCTTTATCTTGTAGAAAATAGCCGCAGTGAGACCAGGGCATTCCATAAAACTGCAGAGGATTATCCTGGAATCATAGTGTGAGCTTGGCAAGCAGTGTCCACCAAGATCAGACGCTGCAGAACGCGTATTATCAAAATCTTCACTATTTATTTTGGAATTTCAGAGTTAAATAAAACAGTTTAAATCTCAGCCTAGGACTATTACTCCAACCTACACCCCACACTCTCAGTGATTTGATTCTGAAACCAAATGCTGTATGATTAGGCACTGAGGTTAAATCAATCAACCGTGACGTCTGGTTACCAGTCCGGCCACGTCGATCCTGTGATGTTCAGGATCAAACTTTTGATGTGTAATGTAAGGTCGTGCCTAGAAAAGAAGAAACTGAAATTTGTTCTCAAAAAAGTATTAAGTGAGAGCGTATTGCAACATGTTTCATTAAAGGATCGTAAGCGTGCCCCTGCACAGTTAGAAGCTGGTCGGAAAGCGGATGTCGTTGACTCTTTTTGGGTGCCACATGTGTGTGATCTATCGTCTATTGGAGCGACATCTTACTATATACAGAAGACGCTAGTGGACGTCGACGTAGCGGAAGGCCGACGTCAGTGCGTCAAGATCGTTTCAACCGTCCGACGCATATGCGAAACAGATGCTACACTGTGCCTGTAGATAAACAAGGGGTCTCAACTACCGACTAATAAGCACTGACACTGTTCGGCGCCCTTATGCGATGCACGTTTGAGAGCTAGACGTCCCTGTCGTGACCAAAGTTAACGCGTCGACACAGTACGCAACACTTACGCTAGTGCATGAAATACGTAAATTGGCGTCTAAGCGACTGACATATGCGTTTCAGTGACAAATCGCACTTCAGCATGAATCACGCCGATTGTCGTTTCCGGTTGTTTCGACGTATAGGTGTAAGGTATGCCGAGGCGACGCGTGCGTAATAGAGTATGACATAACATTATTGTGTGGCGAGCTATTGCATGTAGATAGCGAACGCAGCTTAGTGTCATTAAGAACATTCAAGATCATGGCTGAGACGTGAACTGAACAGCGAGACGTTACATCAATCAAGTGCTTCGGACTCACATGGTTCTATTTATTTGTTTACGCTCAGAATCCGGGATATCTTATCCAGCAGGATTACGAGCGGGCTCATAGTGCTGTTCTTACTCAAAAATGTCTTCAAGCCAATGAAATTCATGTACTGGACTAGCCAACCTTTCTCCTCCGATCTATCTTTTGGGAGAGGTATCCATAACCGATCAGACAAAAACTGTTACTTATGGACAGTACGCTCGTAGCGTTGTTAAAACTTGAATTTTAATGTTTAGTTTTAAAAAGGTTTCTTTCAAAAATTTGAAACATCGAATGGCGTTCCATAATACCACTGGTCGATAGACAGTTGCAAAAAAATCATATATTGGAATTTGCAGAACTACCTTTCCAAATTTTAAGACCTTTTTAGAAAGGTTAACTGTAAGTTTCATAGTGTTATGATTTTCTCATATAGAATCTGTCATTTCAGTGCCATTGCGCTTTGATTTATAATGCAGTCACTTCAGTTGCCGTCGTCCGCCATATTATATGATGACAATGGTGTGATGTTCAGTGACGTCGCGTAACGTGCTGTGACGTCAACCTTAACGACTTAGCATACGATTTCGTGTTCGGATTTTTACCCTGTCCCTGGGTAAGGACACCAGTGTTAGAAAAGGATTTCCGTCCCAGGCTACGACCAAGGATTTCCTTAGCTGGTGTGCAAGAACATTATTCATACAGAACAGTACTGATGCCAAAACAGCTTTAAGAGGGATACAAAAGAACCAATATATCCAATTATGATTAACGAGCTGCATGTGGCGTTTTACTATTTGAGCCCCGCCAAGCGAATTTGGGTCTTCGAGCATTCCGTCATGACAAATTTTAACTGCGCATGCCCAGCCATTCAGAGGGGCCATGGGTATGGCTTTCTGTCTGATTGGCATGTCACAGTGGCGTTAAGTTACATGTAAGTGCAATTAAAGTGCATCTTTGTTTTTATTCAAATTTATAGATATGACATTGCAGAGTGTTTAAACTGCATGAAGGAAAAAACCTATAAACTAATACATTTTCCTAAACTTACGACCCTTTCAACATTATTCCAGTCATGATAACACATCACGAAATCACGCCTATATAACTTTGACACCCTTGAACCCAACTTTTATATAGTAAATCTGAAGTTTACAAGGGTAAACCTTATTTTTCTTTCTTTTTTTCTGCTCTAAAATATAAATTGTGGGTACTCGTTAGAACCGCCTCGATGACGCGGTTCTAACGTGTACCTACAATCTATATTTTGAGTAGAAATAAGAAAAATACTACAATTTTTCATCTAAAATTTTCGTTTTGTAGAGGGTAAAATTCACAATGTATTTGCATGGCAGTGTTTTCGTAATGAAGTTATTTCAAACAAACGGCATTTTCGGCGGCCCCCGCCCATCGGGGCTTGAAGAAACAGATTGGGCTGCATGATGCTTCCACGCAGAGCTGAAACCGACCGGACATGCAGGTACTGGTAAATCGCTTAGAGGTTCTAAGTCTGCCTAGGAAAAGTGGTCCGAGTCGGACCGTCTATGCATACAAACCCTTTGGTTTCATTGGTCGGCAGGACTTGTGATGTCATTTCATCTCATTGTCGGGTAAAGATCCTATCGAATTGGAAGCAACGCCTCCAAAATGACCTTTTCAGTGTCGACGGGGACGCTAAACCGCAAATCAAACAAACAAACAAACGGCATTTTCGGCATTATTTCAGCCATACTGTTCTTTTATAAACATAGATGTATGGGGCGCGTTTTTTTTTTTCTATTTAATCCACATTTATAGATATCCATTATTCGAATTATGGATATCCATAAATCAGCCGAATAATGGATATCCATAATTCGAATTATAGATATCCATAAATAGTTTTATGGATATAATTCGATTTATGGATATCATTAATTCGGAGCGATTTATGGATATCCCTAATTCTAATTCTGGATATCACAAATTCCAATTATGGATATCAATAAATCAAAATATGGATATCAATTATTCCGTTATTCCATTGATTTATGAATATCTATAAATCGGGCTGAATAATGGATATCCATATTTCGAATTATGGATATCAATTAGTCACCACAAAAGGTTTTGGTTTCAGGCATTATTTATTACATTTATTTGCCAAGACGAACTATGGATATCCATAAATGGACCGAATTATGGATATCCATGATTCGAATTAAATGATATCCATAATTCGAATTATGGATATCTATAAATCGATCAGAATTATGGATAACCATAAATCGAATTATGGATATCCATTATTCGATTTAATATATAAATGTATATAATATATTGCATTAAGATTTAACGTCCCCGTCAACACTATTTATGTCATTTTAGAAACGTTGTTTCCGATTATGTGGAACTTTTACCGGACATTGAGATGGAAAGACATCTCAAACCCCTTTCGCTCAAAATAAACCGCTAGGGTTTACATGCACTGACGGTCCAGCTCGCACCACTTTCCTGTGCAGGCTTAGACCTAGGCGGTTTACTAGTACTAAAGTTCGGTCGGTTTCAGCTCTGCGCGCAGCATGCAGACCAATATATTTCTTCAAGCCCCGATCGGCGGGGACGTTTGTGTTTGATTAACACCCAAGTTCGATAAATAAATAATATCCAGCACAGAAGACAGAAGAGCATAACAACAGATAAGGTGAGTATTTTGTGATATTTGAAGGAGAGTTTTCCTTATTGCTCCATAAACCAATGATGTGCGTATTCATTAGAACCGCCATGCCGAATGCCCACAACACAGGCTTTTAAAGAAAATTGACAAAATATCTATGAGTATATATCCGTCAATTGTCACAAAATATGCCTATCTTATCGGTTGGCAAGGCCTATCACCCATTACGCACACTACGCATGTGCGTACTGTAAATCATTCAAAACTAAGGGAGATAACTAGGATTTGAATTATATTCTTTCTTATTGTTGATGGGACTACTCTTAAAGGAAAGAATTTGTCCCAGAAGGAAGAGATACAACACAGAAAGGTTTCGTTTTTGTTAACAGTTGTCTCCCTTTACTTAAAAAATATTTCGACCTAATTGTGCGTAATAATATTTTCAGTCTGATTACGCCCTTGAGTCCGCATCAGAAACGCATAGGGTGAAAAGATAAATCTGGCCTTCTCTGTCGTTGATTGTTTGTCAATAGACCTAAAGTTATAAAGCGCAGGTAGTATACTATAGCTTTTTACCTGACTATCACATCGGGTAACGAATAGCCGCTCTAATCTTATCACTGTCAGATCAGTGTTGGGTGAGAGATATACAGTACAATTCCGCTATTAAGACCACTTAAAATTAAGAGTAATTCTGTTATAAAAAAAACAACTTATTAAGTAGGTTGCAGTTATTATTTCTTTGTGTTTTTCTGCATATAGTGTCCTCTGGTCAGAGACCACCCTTGGGACTGTTCAAAAGTGGTCTTAAAGACCACTTTTGAACAGCCCCAAAGGTGATATTAATATAGGATTTTTTCTTTGTATAAAGAATCTGGACTGGAATAATGTGTTGGTTTTGTTTGTTTGATTTGTTTGAATAACGTCCCCGTCAACACTGTATATGTCATTTTGAATGCGTTGCTTCCAATTTTGCGGGACTTTTACCCGACATTGAGATGAAATGACATCTCAAGTCCTGTCGCCCAATGAAACAAATAGGGTTTATAAGCATGGACGGTCCGACTCGCCCCGCTTTGCCCGGGCAGGCTTAGATCCTCTAAGCGGTTTACCAGTACTCGTATACGGTCGGATTCAGCTCTGCGTGAAAGCATCATGCAGACCATCTATTTCTTCAAGCCCCGATGGGCGGGGGCTGCAGTGTTGGGTGAGGGATATACAGTAAAATTCTGCTAATAAGACCACCTAAAATTAAGACTAATTCTGCTATAAAAAAAACGAATTAATTAGTTTGCAGTTATTATTTCTTTGTGTGTTTCTGCATGCAGTGTCCTCTGGTCAGAAACCACGCTTGGGACTGTTCAAAAGTGTTCTTAAAGACCACTTTTGAACAGCCCCAAAGGTGGTCTTAACATAGGAAGTTTAAGAAAGGTGGTCTTAACATAGGAATTTTACTGCATAAAGAATCTAGACTGAAATAATGTGTTTGATGTGGCAAACAGGGAAGACCTAGATCTGACCCCACAATACTTGAGATCTCATGCAAGTTACCTCCACTTAAGACAATATGCGTAAAATTCTTGGAAAAATAAGAAAAAAAAAATCAAAATATGCTCTGCTGAAAAAAATACCAAACATACAGAGCGTTAAGAAGTCAGTCACAACAATTGACGTCGTCTGCTTTTTTGTCAGAAACAGTGTGGAGCCAGAAGCAGTCTGATCATGGTCCACACTGTTTGCCTGTCCGCAAAAATAATTTAAAAAGGGTGACCCAAAATACGCACAGAACATAAACAGATGACATTTTTGTCAAGGCATCTAAAGGGTTAACCCTTCAATACCCATCAGAAGCCGTGTTTCGCTTCGTTTGTCCTTGCCAATGTCCCACCACTGAGCCTAGTCTGCCCTCTGTCTTGGTTTGTTTGGTTTAAGGTTAACCTTCCCCGTCAACACTGTAAAGGTCATTTTGGAGACGTTGCTTCAAATTTTGTGGGACTTTTACCCGACATTGAGATGAAATGACACCTCAAGCCCTGTCTCCCAATGAAACCAAAAGGGTTTATTAACATGGTCGGTCCGCCTCGCACCACTGTTCCTGGGCAGGCTTAGATCCTCTAAGCGGTTTACCAGTACTAGTGTGCGGGCCGGATTCAGCTCTGCGTGGAAGCATCATGCAGCGCATATATTTCTGCAAGCCCCTATGGGCTGTGGTCGTGACAGCGACAAAAAAGCGCGGCACCCCGCCCATCTGGGCTTGGAGAAATAGATTTTTCCCCGCCCATCAGCGTTTGAAGAAACTGATTTCGCAGAGCTGAAATTGTCCGAACTTGAATAATGGTAAACAGGTTCAGAAAGTCTAAGCCTGCCCAGGAAAAGTGGTGAACGAGCCGGACAGTTTCCTAAAACCCCAGCAGGGTTTCTTTGGGCGGTAGGGCTTAAGAAGTCATTTCATCTCAAGGTCGGGTAAAAGTCCCACAAAATTGGAAGCAACGTCTCCAAAATGACCAAAACAGTGTTGATGGGGACGTAAACCCTCAACACAAACAAAGCAGGAATAGTGCGGCTATAAGATAACCGTTACCGGGGCTCGAGGTTATAAACCTTTTTTATTATGCTCAACTCAGTTGAGCATAAAATTTGTTAGCTCATAAATTTTAAAATGCCAACAATTGGCATTTTAAAATTTACGAGCAGGACAAATAACATTCTGTGCTGATGTGATCAGGAAAATTGCCTCTCTAGTGTGTATTTTAATATTAATGAGCAATATAAATCATGCTCAGCAGAGTTGAGCATGAAAAAAGTTTTATAATCTCGGGGCCTGAATTTGGTACAAACGCTTTTTGCGCGATCAGCGGTAGTCACGTGGACAAAAGCAAAAAACAAACAAAAAAAAAAACGCATTAATTAGTGTCTTGACAATCGACCCAAAACAAGAATTGATCCAAAACCCATACTCGTGTCTGTCCCAAGACTAAAACGGCATGCTTTAAACCAGGAAGTTCGCGAGTCGGGAGGTGTCCAGTCATGCGAAAGAAAGGCAATGTAAAAGTGCTTTGTTTAAAGAATTATCAAATTTCAATCGTTATGTCATTGGTAGGACATATTGTTAAGTTTATTTTAGACCCATCATGAGAAAATACATACATTCCCGGCAACAGAATTCTGAAACTATATTCGAGACTCTAAAACAAAGATGATACTTTTGAATTTACCTGGTATATTAACCCTTGTCCTGCTGAATATTTACATATACCACTCCCACTACTGAGTATCAACCAATCAGATTACTTGATGCAAATTATTGCAACAAATTCATAAACTGAATGGCAAACAATGTAGATCCTGATCAGATGGCTTCGTCAGAAGCCATCTGATCTGGATCTACATTGTTTCAAAGATAAGGCATATCCGGAATTAGCGGGACAAGGGTTAGAATCGCATCAATATGAGATTCATATGAGTATCACATTGGCTTTTTATGAAGTGTATATAGCTCTGCCGGCCCCCGCCCATTGGGGCTTGAAGAAACAAATGGGCTGCATGATGCTTCCACGCAGAGCTAAAACCGAACGCACACGAGTACTGGTAAACCGCTTAGAGGATCTAAGCCTCCCCAGGCAAAGCAGTGCGAGTTGGCCCGTCCATGTTTATAAACTCTATTGGTTTCATTGGGCAATAGGGCTTGAGATGTCATTTCATCTCAATGTCGGGTAAAAGTCCCACAAAATTGGAAGCAATGTCTCCAAAATGACCTATACAGTGTTAACGGGGACGTTAAACTTCAAATCAAACAAATCATATGAGTGCCACATAGGCTTTTTAATGAAGTGTATATATCTCTGCATCCCCAGTTTTCTCAATACAGTGCTGGATATAGAGAATACCAGGGCCCGAGGTTACAAATCTTTTTTCATGCTCAACTCAGCTGAGCATGAAACTTGTGGTGCTCATAAAAATTAAAATACTATGAAGTTGAGCCATTTTTCTTTCTCAGATAGCAGAAAATGTCATTTGTCCTGCTCACAAATTTTAAAATGCCAACAATTGCTGGCATTTTAAAATTTGTGAGCAGGACAAATTTCATGCTCAAGTGAGTTGAGCTTGAAAAAAGTTTTATAACCTCGGGGTCAGGTTCGTGTCTTTTCATATTAAGTTTATAGGCAAGGCTTCGAGAACACATGTAGAATCGCGAGCCCTAGCCTCGCGATTCTACAAGCGTTCTCGAAGCCGAGCCTGATACACTTGATATCAAATGACACGAATCTTGTATTCTATTAATCAGTTAATCCCATTGTACATTCTTACATTTTTGTCAATTTTTCCAACAGTTCAGTTCATAGAAGTGCAATGTCACGTTCGCCTGATAAAGTTCACTTGTCCTGAGCTAACACATGTTTATCAGGTCAGGGTGTTACAATGCAATTAATATAGGGGGTAACTGATAAATTCATTTTTGTACGGACTTACAAGCGGGATGAACAGATCCATGCTTTTTTCTCCTGGTATATTGAGGTTTGACCGAGCACATGCATCTTTATCTGGTCTTGCGAACTAAAAGTGTTAGGCGTGCAACGCTGAATCAAAAGAATCGCCGCCCCTTTTACGTGTAAATTTGTTTCCAAGAGCAACAGCTCCCGGAAGGCACTCAACCTGGATTCAAGGTTGAAACGGTATCAATGTCTGAGTTTGTCTGCAGATTGCCTATCATTTTCTGCCTTCACTTAAAGAAAAGAATGGCCCCCGCCCATAGGGGCTTGAAGAAATATATGGGCTGCATGATGCTTCCACGCAGAGCTGAATCCGACCCGCACACTAGTACTGGTAAACCGCTTAGAGGATCTAAGCCTGTCCAGGAACCGCGGTGCGTGGCGGACCGCCCATGCTAATAAACCCTATTGGTTTCATTGGGCGGCCGGGCTTGAGATGTCATTTCATCTCAATGTCGGGTAAAAGTCCCACAAAATTGGAAGCAACGTCTCCAAAATGACCTTTACAGTGTTGACGGGGACGTTAAACCTCAAATCAAACAAACAAATAAAGAAAAGAACACGCTCCCTTTGTTGATCCCCCTTTTTTTCTTTTTCGTACACTTTACCTGGCAGGCATGCGTCGTTAGGACAACGTCAAATCAACGTCTGATCTGGGTATGCACTGTTTGCCAATGGCCCAGAAATGGGCCGCTAGGCATATATGGGTTAAGGTTCTGCCATAAGTACCTTATCACATTGGTTCGTCTGTTTTGTTCTTTTTAATTTCGACAGAGGCACGCCAATCACATGGAGTATTTTGAAATGCTTTGAACACCTCGTGTATCCTAACAAGCATGGCAAGTAAGTTTTGAGAAGTTTTTGTTTGTTTGAATTGAAGTCAGCACTATTTATTAACCTTTTTTGTACCAAATGGAATCTTCCTCCCTATATATAGCAGGAGTCCATTTCAAAATTTAAGGGTGTCAGGTTGTGCTTACTTCAAAATTTATTTGGAAAATGGCTGAACTTTTCGCAAACAGTGTAGGTCCTGATCAGACGCCGCGTTCTGCGGCGTCTGATCTGGGCCTGCACTGTTTGCCACGGTACCCGTTTTGGGGTTTCCAGTCTGAAATGGGATAAAAGGTCATTTTGAGTTTTGTAGGACTTTTACCCGACATTGCCACCCAAACAAACAAAAAAGGTTTGTATGTAGGGAGGGTCCGACTCTCACCATTATGCTTAGGCAGGTTTTGATCCTTTAAGCGGTTTACCAATTACTCATGTGCGGTTGGTTTCAGCTCTGCGTGGAAGCATCATGCAGCCCAATCTATTTCTCCAAGCCCCAGTGGGCGGGGGCCCTTGGGAAGTTTTATAAGGCACACACATTTACTGGGTTGGTATTACCCTTAAGATATCAAGACGGCCCCGCCCATCGGGGCTTGAAATATATGGGTTGCATGATGCTTCCACGCAGACGGATGAAACCGACCCGCACACGAGTATTGGTAAACCGCTTAGAGGATCTAAGCCTGCCCAGGCAAATCGGTGCGAGTCGGCCCGTCCATGTTTATAAACCCTATCGGTTTCATTGGGCGGCAGGGCTTTAGATGTCATTTCATCACAATGTCGGGTAAAAGTCCTACAAAATTGGAAGCAACGTCTCCAAAATGACCTCTACAGTGTTGACAGGGACGTTAAACTTCAAATCAAACAAACAAACAATAAAACATCAAGAAAAACTACAACTGAAAGTGACTGTTTATGTCATCTGCTGTCATCTTTAACATTTTTACAGACAAGCAAACAGTGTAGACCCTGACCAAATTGCTCCACGAGGAGCAGCTTGATCTGGGTCCACACTGCTTACAACAATAACTTTACAGTGCGTAAATGAAAGTGCACAGATGATTGATTACCATAGGCTTATATAATGTTGTCATCTAATCATTCAATGTATTGTTTGTACTTATGACTGTATATGGTAACTAATTAACTATTGTTTAAACTAAATAACAGTGCAGACGACATTTTTTTAGATTGGCGTATTCAGGGTTAACCCGTAAGACGCCAATCACAAACAATCGTCTGCTTTGTCGTCTGTTGATTGCTTTCAAAGTCATTTTTGCAAACAATGTGGACCCAGATCAGACTGCTCCTCTTGTAGCAGTCTGATATGGGTCTACAATGTTTGCCTATATGGAAAAATATTTTAAAATATTTTGCAAGATAATACAGCTGATGACATTAAGAGACGACATTTTCAGATGCAGTTTTCCATGGCATCTTAAGGGTTAATGCCAAAGAGTTACCCAAAGGTTCTATCTTTGTCGAACACTGTTGAATTCGACCAGGGTTTATCGCGTGGACAGGCTATTCGGCACTTTTTTGTTGACCAAGGTGGTTACGTGTCGACATATGTGTTCGATTGATAGTCGGTTGGAATCAACAGTGTTAGATTCGAAGCAGAAAACCGTACTATATTCACAGAAAAGTAAAACAGCCGATCTTTCGAAAACATACAGTGAAATCTGTCTATACCAGTCAAAATACAGGTTAATTCTTCTTTTAAGGGGAATGGATACACCTTCAGGGGAGGCAACGCCTCCAAAAGTATTTTTGTCTCCCATGTCAAAAGGGATCAACTGTTAAAGGAAAGAATTGGCTCCTGGCCTCTTTTTCCATGGGACAGGGCTTACAGAAAAGCGAACAGGAAGTCCTGAAAGATGTCTACAATTGAAAAATGGCCGACAAATCGTCCAGGTATTCACATTTTCCTTAAACTCATACGTTATCGAGTTTAGCTTTTCTTTCTCCTGTTTTCTACACCCAATGTCTTGTAGACTTTAAAGACCAATTTTGAAGAGTCCCAAAGGTGGTCTAAATATGGGAATTTCATTTGTCTTTCTGGTGTATTGTTTATGAAACTTCGATAACTCGAACACCATTGGGACCTTGTTAATATGTTCGAGATAGGGGTTGTTCGAATTACTGAGGTTTAGCCCAAGTGCCAGGTCATAAGGCATAATGTAGATCACTTTAGGATATCTTTACGATCTTCTATAAAATAAAGGTATGTTGTGTGTACTCATTAGAATCGCCTCATTGAGGCGATTCTAATGAGTGCACACATCATGCCTAGTCTATTTGTTTTTATTTATCAGCCCAGTCAACACTACTTTAGGTCCTATCTGAGCCGGTCAGTTTACATGTCCACACTTTTCCTTGGCAGGCTCATACGTAAGTGGTTCACTAGTACAGTGCACATTCTTTCGCCAGAAACTGACAACTGCCCTTCTTGATTCAGCGGTAGGGGGAGAATGACCGTAGAAAAGATTTCATGATCAATATCCGCGAAAGAATATTGCCGACCCGGCAGGTATCGAACCCGCATCCTCCTGATCACCAGTCAGGCCTAGTCTAGAAACATGTGAAAAAAAATCTAAATATTATCCTAAATATATGGATATCTTGAGCTTTGAAAAATACTGTCAAAGCACTCAAGAACGAGTTAGAATTAGCCATGGTAAACGAACTCAGGATCCGGGTTCGAATTACCGAAGTTTCACTATTTATCAGTTGCCCTCTATATTAAGCGTATTGCAGCACATTGATCTGATAAAGATATGCTATCTCAGGACAAGTGAGCTTAATCAGGTCAACGTGACATTGCAATTTTATGAATGACCCGGGCTACTAGAAAAAAAAAATGGCAAAAAATGTTATTATTACTGGGCAAAATGGAAAACATTAATTGAAAAAAAAATATGATTGGAAAAAATATGGTCAGCTGATACAAAATATATCGACCTGCGGAATGTTCAGACGCACTGAGGACCATCGAGAACTGATCGTAAATTGCTAATTTAAGAGTGTACAAGGGGGTAAACTGATAAATAGAATACCAGATCCGTGTCATTTGATATCAAGTTTATCAGGCTCGGCTTCGAGAACGCATGTAGAATCGCTCGGCAAGCCTCGCGATTCTACAAACGTTCTCGAAGCCTTGCCTGATAAACCTCATATCAAAAGACACTCACCGGGTTTTTCTCTATTTATTTATTCACAGTTTAAACATGGGTTCAGCTCCTAGTACACCAGTATGTGGTCCATGCAAAACTGATGGTAACCGAACCGAGGCGCACCATTACTGCATCACATGTAAAGAATACTTGTGTAAGGATTGCAAACGCCGACACGGTAGAACGAAGGATGAGACCTTACGATTACCGAGATCAAAAACTGCCTTCCTGGCTTCAGACGAAATCGAAGACTGTAGCGTTTGTGAGGCTGACGGACGAACCACCGATGCATATTATTATTGTACGAATTGTAAAAGATACTTCTGTACCGTATGTAGCAATCGCCATAGGAGACTAAAGGAAACAAAGGATCATAATATGAAAAATTTGCACGTTTCCAATGATACAAGCGGGCACAAAATACAAGACTTACATAAAGCACTGATACCAAAGCAGGGAACTTCAACAGATGGAAAGTCCGCCCATGATTTGTCAAATTTGGCAGTGAGGTCTTCAAGTAAAGTAAATATCAAACTCCCGGATGATGAAAGAGTGCCAAAAGTGTCAGGATGTACTTTCCTAGGGAAGGGCGAACTTGTGTTATGCGACCATGCAAATTGTAAACTCTTAGTTTTGAACAGTGACCTTGCAGCAGAGGTTGACTACATGCGGTTTTTCCCGTTCAGGCCTTGGGATGTATCCGCTATTAACAAGGGCATGGTTGTAGTGACGGTTCCAACAGACAAGAGACTTCAATTTATTCAGATTCACCCAGTTCTTTGCAACATACAGAAGGTAACATTTGATAAGAAATGCTTTGGTGTCGAGGTTGCGGCCAGCAAGATTTATGTAACATGTCACAATGAGAATTCTACACTCGGAGATGTGAGAGAATTAGATATTAATGGAAACCTCATTCAAATAATTACATCTGGAGATACATTCAAATCTGAGTTATCTTGGCCATATTATGTAACTACAAGCAAAGACGCGGGCATTATATATGTATCTGACTGGAAAACCAACAGAATAACGGCACTGACGACAAGTGGAAACATCCGTTTTCAATATAAATCTAACATTTTTGAAACTATGCTAGGGCTAGGTTCGAAAAATATGGCAGGTCTGCATGCAGATGCTGAAGGTAACATAATTGCATGTGGAAGCGTGTCTAATAATCTGCAGATTATCGATGGAAAAGGAAAGAAATTCAAAACACTGCTGAAATCTGGGGATGGATTGAAGAACCCATACTGTGTCGCCTTCCGGCCTGAGGATTGTACACTAGTAGTAGGCTGTGAATCAACAGAACTCTTTGTATTTAAATTAGCCTAAAATTTTGAAAACACACCCATACAAATACATTGTAATTTTTACCGCCGAAAAAATGAAAATTTTCAGATGAAAAAGCGTGATATTTTTCTTATTTTTGCTCAAAATATAGATTGTGGGTACTCGTTAGAACCGTGAGAACCGCAAGTTTAACACGCGTCAAAATCGCGTCGAATAAGTTACAGACGCGTTCAAGTCTAGTTTGACACATGTCGTGGACGGTACATGCACGTTCCGACTTACCAAGGCCTTGGTCCGACGTTTGTGGGACGCTTCTGTAACCTGGCTCAAGTATGCACCAATCGCGCGTTTAACGTACACAACGCACCTGTAACGTGAGTAACGTGCCTGTGGCGTACCAGAAACGTATTCTGGCCATTCAGTATATCTGACATTTCAAAATAGAAGTGGAGGCAATGATCAGGAATCGATACAATCAACCCACAGCTCCCATCAGAGACACCAAAGGGAACGACTCACAAACATGAAACAACTGACCCTAATGGAAACACCAACGGCGGAAAGCCAAAAGGACAGTTACTTTCCTACAATTATAATAGTTTCTCTGTTATTACTGGCAATGACCAGTGTACTGCTACTGATTGTGTGTTCTAAGATAGCTGATGAGGCCAGTCTTAGATCTAAACTGCTTATTGCAGATAGAGCAAGAGGGGTCTGATGAAAAAAGCTCTGTTGATGATGTCTTTGAGCACGTTTCTGTTCGGCTTCGCTAGCTGATTCTTGTTGCTTCGTATTCAACAGCAACCTTCATACTAGTAGTTCTCCGTAGAGCATTTTCTTTGGTAAACCTTCATCAGGAATTCTGGTAACACGGCTTGTCCATATTAACCAATTTCAGAATATGATGTTATTTATCAAGTAATTTCGTATTGGCCAAGTAACAGGTCCTTGGTCTGCTGTATTGGCCTCGGCCGAAGAGGAGCCGAAGAGGCCGAGGACCTGTAACTTGGCCAATACTAAATTACTTGATTAATGACAATTTTATTAATTAACACCGTGAAAAAAAGGTGATTATTGATTGTTGACCTGACCTGTAGTGATTTATTGTTTTTATCAGTCACCCCCTATATTAATTGCATTGTATCACATTCACCTGATAAATATATGCTATCTCAGGACAAGTGAGCTTTATCAGGTCGACGTGACATTGCACTTCTTAGAACTGGAATGCTGAAAAAAATGGCAAAAAAAGTAAGTGTATAATGGGATAAACTGATAAATAGAATACCAGATTCGTGTCATTTGATATCAAGTTTATCAGGCTCGGCTGCGAGAACGCATGTAAAATCGCTCGGCAAGCCTCGCGATTCTCCAAGCGTTCTCGAAGCCTTGCCTGATAAACGTGATATCAAAAGACACTCACCTGGAATTCTCTATTTACAGGGTGTCTTTGAAGTACGGATTGCCATTTTTTATTTATTTATTTTTTATTTTTATTATTTATTTATTTATTTATTTATTTTTTTTTTTTTTTTCATTTTGGATAGCCGTTTGGCCATTTTGTGGGAAAGTAACTATTCTTTTAGCGTTCCACGGTAACGGTTTCATTATGGTAAAGTTGAGGTAATGTATCGATTCCTGATCATTGCCACCACATCTATTTTGTGTCAGGTCTGATTTCATTTCGATCCTGTACGCTTGCACGTAGGCGGTCAAATGCTACGTTAGCTTTGACAATGCTTGCATTGACTTTACCATCAATGTGCACAATTCTTGGCAATGTGCTTCCAATGTGGGTGAACTTGTCTGTCACATGCAATCTTTGACCCTTCACTGTAGCTGTAGGCTGTTTGTAATGTTTCCTTAATTGGCGCTGGCTGATATATCACATCAGTCTTTTGATGCTGACTGCAGAGGCATAGCTGTCACATGAATTAGATACTTGATCCCCACCTTACGAAAACACGCCTATACCAATACATTGTAACCTTTATCGCCGAAAAAATGAAAATTTTCAGATGAAAAATTGTGATATTTTTCTTATTTCTGCTCAAAATATAGAGTGTGGGCACTCGTTAGAACCGCCTCATCGAGGCGGTTCTAACGAGTACCCACAATCTATATTTTAAAGCAGAAATAAGAAAAATAAGGTATACCCCCGGAAACCCCAGTTTTACTATATAAAAGTGGGGTTCAAGGGGGTCAAAATTATATAGGCGTGTTTTCGTGATGCCTTTATTTGTTCATCTTCTCTTCTTTCGGAGCACCTTTTGTCATGCCATCTCCTCTAGCACCTCTCCTTCACCATGGATTTAGCTTGCAACTTTACTGGGTTGTAAAGCTTTCCAACAAAGCGATATTTAATAGGTATGCCATGGTCAACACCCTGGAAAGCATTTGTGAGCATGGCAGAAAACATTTTCTTGCACACCAGACAAGGAAATCCGTGATTTTACCCTGGGATAGAAATTTATGTTCTGACCCTTGTGTTCCGACCCCATATATAATCGCGTGTTTGATAAATGCACTGGTTGATTACAACCTCATGCGCGGCGTCGTCATGCGTGACGTCACTAAACATTCCTGTTGTGTCATCACAAAATGGCGGACGTCGGTAACCGAAGTGACAGCAGCATTAAAAATTCGCAATAGAAATGGAAGGTATGCAAGAAAAAGAATCCTATATGGGTGTGAGGGGTGGATAGAAAAATCCGTCCCTCGGGATCACTGTCCGGCAAGCCTCGTGATGCCGGACAGTGTCCCTCGGGACGGATTTTTCCATCCACCCCTCACACCCATATAAGATTCTTATATTCTTGCACACCAGATAAGGCAATCCATATACAGGAAATACCTTTACTTTCAATATCATCCCTTCGTTTTGTGTTGATACCGTTTGGAACGTAGACTAGCAGACCCCTACGCCATTATCAATATTATCATTTCGAAAAGGAGTATGAGAGTCATATGACTAAGATGGTCGCCATACCCATGTATGGTGAAAAAAAAAAATCTTTCAAAATCATCTTCTCTCAAATCAATGACCGATGGCCTAGAAACTTGGTATGTAGCGTTTGGGACTCGAGTCCGACCAAGTTTATTCAAATGATGACTCTTGGTTGGCCTTGACAATTTTTTTCGGCAAATTCAAATTATGTCACTTAGGCTTTTGAATGGGGAATGGTACAATTAGTGGATTTTTCTGTTGCAGTCTATAACATCAGAGTTGCAAAGGTCTCCCCGTAAATGCATTTAATGTTCTTATTTTTCCAATCCACAAGGATTGCATTTACAATTGCTTCATAGGCCATTTTGTGGGAAAGTAACAGTCCTTTTGGCTTTCCGCTGTTGATGTTTCCATTAGGGTCTAGTTATTTCATGTTTGTGTTTCTTTCCCTTTGGTGTCTTTGATTGGAGGTGTGGGTTAATTGTATCGAGTCCTTATCATTGCGTTCAGGTTCTGTTTTGCTATCATCGAAATGAATTTTATAGATGCCAAATGTCAAGTAGTTAATTTTCTGATCTTGGTCATTCGTCCCTCAGATTCAGTATTTTAACCAATTGTATGCTAGCGGACTCTTCTATTGCTATATGTTGGACAAGTCAATTCAGTGTCACATAAAGGGTGTCAGGCCTTCTTTTTTTTCTTTTCTTTTTTTTTCGTTTTTATTCTGTTTTTGACAGAAAATTCTTTTAGCAAATACTGCAGGCCCCGATCAGACGGCAATCACCACAATGGTTTAAGAAAAGTTAACCCATTGTATACGGGAAAGCCTTAAAGGGATACCTTGGCAAACAGCACAGGCCCAGATCGGACACCAGTCCGATCTGGGCCTGTGCTGTTTGCCAAGATATCTCTTTAAGGCTTTCCCGTATACAATGGGTTAACTTCTCTTAAACCACTGTGGTGATTGAATCCGAATATCAATGGGGTTGGGAAATCAAAATTCGTTTGAAGGAGCTGGATCACATTACCAAGGTGGTTGTCATGGCCATGTTAGGTAAAATGGATTTTCAGTTCTTTATTTTTGGAATTGGGTGACCTCTGTATGCAGCACTGGGGGACTCTGGCCCTACTATGATTGTTCAAATGATGACCCTTGGTTGAACTTGACCTATGTGGCGGCATCAAAAATGATTGGTTGATTTCAAAATAATTTGGCAGCAATGATCTTGGGGTCAACCTCTATCTACTTAGTTCGCCCCGCCCATCGGGGCTTGGAGAAATAGATTGGGCTGCATGTCTGAACACACACGAGTACTGGTAAGCCGCTTAGAAGGACTCAGCCTGTCCAGGCAAAGCGGTGTGAGTCAGATCGTCCACTGCATATAAGCCTTCTGGTTTCATTGCGCGGCAGGGCTTGAGATGTAATTTCATCTCAATGTTACAAAATCGAACGCAACGTCTCCAAAATGACCTCAATTCAGACAAACAAAATCTATCTACAGTAGAACTTCGATGGCTCGAACACCGATGGCTCGTTTACCATGGATGAGTCGAACCCATTCTTGAGCCCCTCGCAAAATCCTCTACATAAGAAATAGTGGGGGATCATTAAGGAGATTTTAGTCTTTTATCTTGCAAATGTATGCTGTGTGTACTCATTAGAATCGCCTCGATGAGGCGATTCTAATGAGTACACACAGCATACATTTTCATTACAGAACGCCGAAAATATGTCCAAAAGTATCTCGTTATGCCTCCTGGAAGTAATCTGAGTGGCTCGAAACATCCCCTGTCTCGAACAAATTTTCATGGTCCCAAAGGGGTTCGAGCCATTGAAGTTCGACTGTACATAGCAATTATGGTCTGTTGAAAAAAGAACATGGCTTGCAATAGGGGACAGGGTCTTTTTACTCATTTGAGTTCTGGTGGGCGTAGTGACCCATGCATCTCTTGTTTGTTATTTTATGTCTACCTGATGGCCATCACGATTACACATTCATGAGACATGGTGCATTATTTCATATCTCAAAAATAGATATTTTTGTGACGAAAAATTGTGATATATTTTTTATTTATATCCCAAACAGAGGTTGTAGGTGCTCGTTAGAACCGCCTCATTGAGGCGGTTCTAACGAGCACCCACAACCTGTGTCTTGGAGCAGAAATAAGAAAAATGATGTATTCCCTGTAAACCTCAGTTTTCTCTATATAAAGTGGGGTTAAGAGGGGTGTTCATTTCACGGACTTGTTAACGTGATGTGATGTGATGTCCATGTGACTATCTTTGACAGCGCAATTAGCATTTGTACGAAATCGGGTATTTTAACCGTCGTGTTTGTTTTGTTTGAATTGAGGTTTAACGTCCCCGTCAACACTGTAAAGGTCATTTTGGAGACGTTGCTTCCAATTTTGTGGGACTTTTACCCGACATTGAGATGAAATGACATCTCAAGCCCTGTCGCCCAATGAAACCAATAGGGTTTATTAGCATGGACGGTCCGCCTCGCACCGGGGTTCCTGGGCAGGCTTAGATCCTCTAATTGGTTTACCAGTACTAGTGTGCGGGCCAGATTCAGCTCTGCGTGGAAGCATCATGCAGCCCATATATTTCTTCAAGCCCCTATGGGCGGGGGCGATTAACCGTCGTGTGGTCAGAGTGTTGTGAGAGGAATCGATAAAAGCTCCCATCAGAGACACCAAAGGGAAAGAAGCTTGTCTGCAAAATCTGGACTGAACACATATATTTGGTTTGTGAAGACCCAGATTAGACACCGCAGAACGTATCGACAGATCAGGGTATACACTGTCTGCATAAAAATACGAGAGTTTAAGGGTTAAACGAAACACTTTAAGCCCCACGTTCAGGACTGTTTTCCCATCTTTAACTCAGAGACAATCGACCAACAAGTGTTGTATTTTATTTCACAATTGAGCCGGGGCACAGCGTTTCCTACAATTTACATGTGCCCAACGAAGACTTAGATCAGCCTGCGCATCCGCGCAGTCTGATCAGAGTCTTCGTTGTGCACTCTAATGATAGCTAAGGACCCATTGCTCCTCCATGCAGCAATAGAAGACTCTGGTCAGACTATATGGATGCGCAGTCCGATTTGATTCTTCGCTGGGCGCACGTATAAATTGTAGGAAATGTTGTGCACCGGCTCAATTATAGTGTACATATCAAATGCAACCAACTGCTTATTCTGGTATTCAATCCGCAAAATATCTCGGGGGTCATCGCATTTCAGAGATAACACTTTAGGATATCTTAGACGTAAGTTTGCCTTTACACCTACGTTATATATAA
Source organism: Lucinisca nassula (assembly GCA_963580285.1). Lineage (NCBI taxonomy): Eukaryota > Metazoa > Mollusca > Bivalvia > Lucinida > Lucinidae > Lucinisca > Lucinisca nassula. The sequence continues at coordinate 5,597,200 of OY757017.1, read as the reverse complement.
AACATTGGTTCGCCCTCAACTTGAATATGCATTACCCATTTAGCATCCCAATGTTAAAACTCAGATTCAGCAGGTGGAGAAGGTGCTGAGGACGGCTGCTCGATGGACCTGCCGACGATGGTGAAACAGAAGTTGTGTCGGTAACATGTTAAACGAGCTAGAATGGCCGTCCCTAGAGGCCCGTCGTGAGCAGTCCTCTTTAACCTCACTCTGGTTCAGTGTCTATTAATAAACCCCTGCGTCAGTTTCAACCCAAACAAGGACATCAAATATAAACAACCCACAATCTCGTAGGTACCAGTCCTATAGTGATGCCATGACAATTTCTTTTTAGCTCACCTGGACCGAAGGCTCCAGGGGAGCTTATAGGATGGTAGTCCCTCCGTCGTCCGACGTCCGCCCACACTTTTGACCAGTTATATCGCTGTAGCCTGCATGCTGATCTCAATCATTTCTTATCTGTAGCATGCCTATGGTGGGGCATTGATGGCATTAGTTTTTTATCGAACTAGAATGAAAACTTTGGTTGCTATGGCAACCACAAGGTCCCACAGACTTACAGTGGGAAACAGCTTGCAATCACCGTAGCATCTTCAGTTTTGATCGGATCTTTATGAAACTCATATATAAATAGACTGGGGATGAAAGCTCGGATTAGTTCGAAAACTGGCAAGGTCGGCCCATTAATCATAGAGTTACGTCCCCTTTATCGCTAAAAATTTCTATTTTTGACCTTGTCATCACTGTAGCCCTTTCGGTTTTGATCGGCTCTTCCTGAAACATATAAACAAATAAGCCAGGTTTAAAAGCTTGGATGAGTTCGAAAACTAGCTATGTCGGTCAATTACCCACGGAGTTATGTCCACTGCTCTGCTGAAAATGCTTATTCTTATTTAATTATTTTTTTTAATTTATTTATTTATTTATTTGTGTGTGTGGGGGTGGGGGGGGGGTGGGGGGTGCGTGCGTGCGTGCGTGCGTGTGTGTGTGTGTGTTCATCACTGTAGCCGCTTCAGTTTTGAATGGATCTTCTTGAAACTTACAAACAAGTAAGTCAGGGATAAAAGCTCGGATGAGGTACGTCCCCTTGATTACCGAAAATGCATATTTTTACCTTGCCATCACCGTAGCCATTTTAGTTTTCATAGTATCTTTTTGAAACTTACATGTAAATAAGTAGGGGCTAAAACTTCGGCTAAGTAAAAAATTTGTAAGGTCTGCCTATATGTCCCCCTTGATTGCAGAAAATGCCTATCCATGACCTTGTCATGACCGTAGCCCCTTCAGCTTTTATCGGAACTTCTTGAAACTCACATGTAAGTAAGTCAGGGATAAATCCCAGCAGGCACATGACGTAATTATGACGTCACACCAACGTCGTTACAACGTCAGGACGTTTATGCAACGTCAAATCAACGTCGGTGCAACGTCATGACGTTGCACCGACGTTGATTGGACGTTGCCATAGCGACGTGTGCCTGCTGGGATGCTTGGATCAGTACGAAAACTGATGAGGTCAGCTATTTATCATACAGTTACGTCCCTTTGATTGCAACAAAAAATGCCTATATCTTGACCTTGACATCACCGTAATTCCTTCAGTTTTCATCGAATCTTCTTGAAACTTATAGGTCAGTAAGTTAGGGATAAAAGCTCGAATTACTTCGAAAACTAACAATGTCAGTCGATTAATCACAGAGTCATGTCTCCTATTTTGCTGAAAAAGCTTATTTTCGACCTAGTCATCACCACTGCTCCTTCAGTTTTAATCGGATCTTCCTAGTAAGTCAGGGATAAGAGCTCGGATGAGTTCGAAAACAGTTAACTAGTGAATTGGCCTATTATCATAGAGTTACATCCCTTTGATTGCATAAAATGCCTATTTTTGACCTTGTCATCACCATAGTCCCTTCAGTTTTAGCTTACCAGGGCCGAAGGCTCTAATAGAGGGTCGTCCGTCCACACTTTTGACCAGTTATATCTCTGCAACCTGCAGGCTGAACTCAACTATTTCTCGTCTGTAGCATGCCTCTGGTGGGACATTGATGACATTAGCTTTTTTTCGAAATCGAACGAAAACTTTGGTTGCTAACAACAAGGTTCCATAGACTTACAATTGGAAACTGATTGTCATCACTGTAGCCCTTCAGTTTTGATCGGATCTGTCTGAATGTTATAAGTAAGGTGGTTGGGGATAAAAACTCGGATGAGTTCGAAAACCGGCCAAGTCGGCCCATTTATTATAGAGTTACCACCCCTTGATTGCTGAAAATGCCTATTTTTGATCTTGTCATCACCGTAGCCCCTTCAGTTTTAATAGGATCTTCCTGAAACTTACGTACAAGTAAGTCCGGATTAACAGCTCGGATGAGTTCGAAAACTAGCGATGTCGGTCGATTACTTAAGGAGTTATTCCCCCTACTTTGCTGAAAATGCTTATTTTTGACCTTGTCATCACCGTAGACCCTTCAGTTGAGATTAGATCTTCTTGAAACTTACAAACAAGTAAGTCATGGATAAAAGCTCGGATGTGTTCGAAAACTAGCGATGTCGGTCGATTACTCGCGGAGTTATGTCCCCTATTTTGCTGGAAATGCTTATTAGCTCGGCCGTTTTCGAAGAAATCGACGAGGTATTGCCATCTCTGGCGTCGTCTGCGTCGTCGTGCAAAAACTTGGACATTTAGTAATATCTCTGTCATTACTGAACATATTTACTTGAAACTAGGACCAATTGTTCATTATGAAAAGGCGTGCAGCCGAGCGTTGGCACCCGCATGCGGTGCTCTTGTTTTTGTCTTTGTCATCATCGTAGCCCCTTCAGTTTTGATCGGATCATCTTGAAACTTACAAACAAGTCAGTTAGGGATAAAAGCTCGGATGAGTTGTTCGGCCTATCTATCATAGAGTTACGTCCCCTATATTGCTGAAAATGCCTATTTTTGACCTTGTCATCACCGTAGGCCCTTCAGTTTTCATCGGACCTTTTTTAAACTTACTTGTAAGTAAGTTAGGGATAAAACCTTGGCTGAGTTTAAAAAATTGCTGAGGTTGGCCAATATTTCGGAGAGTTATGCACCCCTAGATTTCACAATATGCCTATTTTTTACTTTGTCATCATCGTAGCCCATTCAGTTTTCATCGGATCTTCTAGAAACTTACATGTAAGTAAGTCAGGGACAAAAGCTTGGAAGAGTTAGAGAATGATGATGTCAGCCTGTTTATCATAGAGTTACGTCCCTTTGGTTGCAGAACTTATGCCTATTTTTTACCTTGTCAGCACCGTAACTCGTTCAGTTTTCATCCGATCTTCTGGAAACTTAACAAACAAGTAAGTCAGGGATAAAAGCTAGGATGAGTTCGAAAACTAGGGATGTCGGTCGATTTACTCATGGAGTTATGTCCCCTACTTTGCTGGAAAATGCTTTTTTTTAACCTTAGCATCACCGTAGCCCCTTCAGTTTTGAAGCAAGTAAGTCAGGGATAAAAGCTCGTATGAGTTTGAAAACTGGTGAGGTCGGCATATCTGTCATAGAGTTACTTCTGCTTGATTCCTGAAAATGCCTATTATTGAACTTGTCATCACCGTATCTCCTTCAGTTTTCATCAGATCTTTTTGAAACTTACATGTAAGTAAGTAAGGGATAAAACCTTGCTGAGTTTAAAAATTGATCAAATCAGCCTATATTTCAGAGAGTTATGTACCCCTTGATTTCACAAAATGCCTATTTGGCCTTGTCATCACCGTAGCCCATTCAGGTTTTTATTGGACCTTCTAGAAACTTACATGCAAGTAAGTCAGGGATAAAAGCTTGGATGAGTTCGAAAACTTATGAGGTCAGTCTATTTATCATAGTGTTTACGTCTCTTCGATTGCAGAAAATGCTTATTTTTACCTTGTCATCACCGTAACTCATTCAGTTTTCATTGGATCTTCTTGAAACTTATTTGAAAGTAAGTCAGTGATAAAAGTTAGGATGAGTTCGAAAACTAGCGATGTCAGTAGATTAATCATGGAGTAATGCCCCCTACTTTGTTAAAATGCTTATTTTCGACCTTGTCTTCAGTTTTGATCGGATATTTTTGAAACTAAAAAACAAGTATATCAGGGATTAAAGCTCGGATGAGTTCTAGAACTAGTGAGGTTGGCCTATTTATCATAGAGTTACCTCCCTTTTATTGCAGAAAAATGCCTTTTTTTACCTTGTCATCACCATAGCCCCTTCAGTTTTTATCGGATTTTTCTTGAAACTTACATTCAAGCAAGTCAAAAATAAAAGCTCGAATAAGTTCGAAAACCGGTGAGGTTGGCAGATTTGTCATATAAAATAGATTTGTCAGCCCCACTTTTACATTGTATGCCCCCTAAACTGGGGTTTGGGGGTATGCAATGTTTTTCTTGTTTCTGCCTGGAGGTGTGGATTGTGGGTGCTTGATGGGGCCGCCTCATAGAGGCGGTTCTATTGGGTCCCCGCGGTCTGTGTTCTGGGCGGGGATGAGGGGAGATATCAGAATTTTTAGAAGAAGATCCTCATTTCTTTCTTTTCTTTTTCTTTTTTTTTTTTGGTGTTGTAAAAACTTTCAATATATTTGTATATGCAGGGGACAGGAACCATCTGACCTTTCAAGGTCAGGGGGTTCCGGTGGTCTGTGTTCTGGCGCTGATTGTCTTTTGGCTGGGGGACGGCTGAAGGTGCTAAAGGGGTGAATCTATTTCAGAAATCTTATTGTCCGCACTACCACATATTAAACCAAATATAATGCTTAAGGGCATATTAAATGTCATAGTAGATCTAGTATCATATAGGTTATAATAATAAATTGTATTGTGTTTGGTGACAATCCTGTGGCTGGATTTTAGACCAATAAATTATTTGTATTTTTGTATTTGTATTTTGCATATAGCGTTTCGTCACTTTGATTGCAGCAAATGCCTGTTTTTGACCTTGTCACCACCATAGCCCCTTCAGTTTTGATCAGATCTTCTTGAAACTTATATGTTAGTAAGTCAGGGATAAAAGCTCCGATGAGTTCAAAAACTGGTGAGGTTGGCCTACTTATCATTGAGTTATGTCTCTTGGATTGCTGAAAATGTCCATATTTAACATTGTCATCATCCCTAAGTTTTGAACGGATCTTCCCGGAACTTACATATAAGTAGGTTATGGATAAAAGCTTGAAGAGTAATGTCCCTTTGATTGCTGAAAATGCCTATTTTGTACCTTGTCATCACCATAAGTCCTTTAGTTTTGATCGAATCTCCTGAAACTATCCTATAAGTAGGTTGGGAATGAAAGTTCAGATGAGTTTGAAAACTGGTGATATCTGTCTATCTCTCATAGAGTTACGTCCGTCCCCTTGAATGCGGAAAATACCTGTTTTTGACCTTGCCATCAGCATTAATCCTTCGTTAAAGATTGGAACTTTCTGAAACTTTGAATCTGTTAGCTCAGGTGAGCTATATAGAACCATCATGGTCATCTTGTTTCCTGTGGAATAGTCTTCCCTCTTCTGTGGTGAATGCCAAGGCCGAAGAGGAGCTCAAAGCCCGCACAGCGTAAGATTGAGACTCAGAGGTATGTGTTTTAGGATACCTCTGTTATTCAGACTGTAAATACATGTAGTTTTAAGGACTCATCCAGGTATCCAACTGGGCGTTGAAATGAACATATTTGGCAACACTTCTACTTCTACTAGATACTAGATGTTTGGCCTGGCGCGGCGCCATGCCCCCTTTCTCTAGCGCCATGCCCTTTTTCTAGCGCCATGCCCTTTCTTTTACATCATAGTATAGTTTATATTTTCTTGTCCTTTGTGATCATTTGGGAATTTTGAAAATATTTGAGGGTCACTGATGAGGCCTAATTGGCCGAAACTAGCTAGTCTGGTCCAGAAAACACGCACACTCCATATTTTCCAGTTCTGTGGTGTATTCCTTGCTTCCAATTAAGGCGTAACTATACCTAATATAGTGACACAGAGGCCTTTCTGATATTTAATCTTCATCAGTGTGTCTCAACCCCAAAGTTTTGAAACCGAAACGGATGATGGACAAGACCCGGCAAACACAGCACATCCCCCTCCGAGCACACACCGACCGACGTAGCCTATGATATTATCCAAAGGATAACCGTTTCATAGAACATATTTGACGTCACTACAGCTGATGTTTGGGAATGTGTGACGGCCGTAAAAGTTTCCCTGCCCTACATCATAGTGTTGTTTATATTTTCTTGTCCTTTGGAATCATTGATTCCATTGTGTAATTTTAAAAATATTTGAGGGACACTGATGAGGCCTAATTGGCCGAAACTAGTTAGTCTGACCAAGAAAACATGCACATTCCATATGTGTATTCCTTGCTTCCAAAGGATAACCCTTTTATTTAACATATTTGACGTCACTACAGCTTATGTTCGGGATGTGTGGCGGCCGTAAAAAGTCTCCCTGTCCTACATCATAGTACAGTTTATATTTTCTTGTCCTTTGGGATCTTTGATTCCACTTTGGAATTTTGAAAATATTTGAGGGTCACTGATGAGGCCGAATTGGTCGAAACTAGCTATTCTGGCCCAGAAAACATGTACACTCCATATTTTTCAGTTCTGTGGTGTATTCCTTTGCTTCCAAAGGATAACCTTTTATAGGACACATTAGAAAATGCTGCGCTGCATTTTGGTACAAAAATCACTGAAATTGTCCAAAAAATAACAGAGTTATGCCTGTTTAAATGAGGACTACAATAGACACTTTTTAGCAATAAATTGTTGCCAACCTTTATGATTGACTGCTAATCTTCCTGTTTATTGTACTTAATTATGTCACTTTAAGAAGTCATAACTGTGTTTTGATAGCAAGTGTGAGTCACACCAATTAAACAAATGAAGTGTGAAAGTGTGCCTGACCAGTGTCATGTCAGTGTTTGTGTGTATGAGAGAATGGGAGCTGGGACCCAAACATGTTCCAAACGGACCTTGTTTGTATCAGTGAGCAGCATGCTGGCAAAATTTAAACGTTTTGTCACCAATGGTTAGTGTAGCATATCTCTTCACTTAGCATAAAAAAACTGGCCGAAAATTTAGGATTAAAGACAAATGGTAACAAAAGGATCTTTTTGTTTCAAGTCGAGAGATGTGCCCTTTTAGCAAGGTGCTGCATTTGAATGTGCCCTTTCTACACGGCTGCTCGTATTTAACCCATTTAGTACAAGAAACCCCAAAACGGGTACCCTGGCAAACAGTGCAGGCCCAGATCAGACGCCGCAAGACGCGGGGGTCGCAGGATCGATCCCGATCAGGGCTTCCACTGTTTGCTAAAAGTTAAGTCATTTTCCAAATAAATTTTGATGAAAACACAACCTGACACCCCCAAATTTTGGAATGAACTCCTGCTGTATAAAAGGAGGAAGTTTCCATTTGGTACAAAAAGGGTTTTAACATATTTTCGCGCGCTGAAAGAGCCCCTTTTCCCGACCAGCACCATACCCTTTTTAGGAGCATCCGACTGAGCTACCGAGGCCGGCAACACTGCTGGTAAAGTCGTAATTATTGAGTACATATCTAGCTGCAGCCCTCTGAACTCTGTAAATCCTATATGGAAGTGTTTTCTGCCATGGGTGCCCGACTGGAGCGCAGGACTCAAGCTGATGGCGTGCATATGTGTTATAATCTGTTTTCTTTCATTTTCTGATTGTTTGTGCGGACGTTTCTTTCATATATAATCTGTTTTCTTTCATTTTCTGATTGTTTGTGCGGACGTTTCTTTCGAGACGGTTCTAACGGGCACCCACATCTTGTGTTTTGGGCATTTGTGGGAGAAATGTGAAGGATTTTCATCAGAAAAGTAGCCATTTTGGAGATGTGAAAAATGCACTATGTCGCACGGGCGAGGTATCGTAATGTAAACAAGCAATTTTTGTATAAGCACAAGCTTGTTTTATGATACAGCAGCGGGTCCTTGGGTGCAGACGAAATTGCAAACAGTGTAGGCCCTGACCAGACTGCTCCTGATCTGGGTCTGCACTGTTTGGGTAGGACTGTCTGTCCCAATACTTAGGATAATGATGATATCACCCAGATATCATTTACACTGGGTTTTCCAGTTTTTTTTTTTGTTTTTTTTTTTTTTTTTGTTTCACATGCCTCTGTCGTTTGGAATTCTTTCCTTGATTGTCTACTTGGTTTATCCATCATTATTATAATATGCCTCTTTATGTGCTCCTACGTGGGCCGAAAATTCGCAATAAAATTCTTGTATCTTGTTTGAGGCTTTCAAAATCTAAGGTATCCAACTTATGTCTTGAGTGATTGTAACACCCAAATATTAAGCACTTTCAGCTGTTTTTAATTCAGTATTGTGAAGTTTGTAGGGATAACGAAAGGGATTTTTTTTTTTTTTTTTTGTCTCGATTAAACTACAAAACCAATATCGTGTCGTGCTGGAAGAGTACATGAACGGTCCGGTTTGCTCTCTACATCGTAGGTTATGACACGTGGATTTGTTTACTAAACAAGGTGCTTCGTTCCGATTGGACTTCGGATTATCACGTGGTCAATTCCAAAACGAGACTGTCAAAACAGAGAAACGTCAAAACAAAAAAATATGGCCGAGAGTGCAGAAAACCCCTTGGCTGTCATTTCAGCAGAAGAAAATAAAGAAAATGAGGACCAAAGCTTTGAACCAGAACCGAAGAAGCTGCGAATGGATGATTCGACTACCTCTATAGAGCATAAATTGGAAGATCGCCTGAGTGGAATTCTTTGCTGCGCAGTTTGTTTGGACTTGCCAGGGACTTGTTTCCAGGTAATTTTGATTCTTTCCATAGATTTCACGTTCTATCCGTTTTTATAAGAACGGCTGAATAGGAAAGTTAGAAAATATTAAACGAAATGCGTTTTTTTTTTTTCCATTTCTTAACTTGCTTTTTTGTCAATCGAATGTTTGCAGCTCGCAGATTATTTGCAAAGCTTGGGCGAAAATCCTGGTTGCATCACTGTGACCTTGAACTGCCAAGGGGCGTTCATCGCCTTAGTTGATGTGTTGTGCATCTTATAAAAACAGAAAATATAGATTCTTTGCAATTATTTTTGCACACACTTTTCATTGCACTACCCCAGAAGGAAGAAAATGACAACCATCATAGCCTAATTTAGCTACATCTTCCGTGACCTAGAGCAGTATACGTATCACGTGATATCGGAATGCAGTTGGATCAGCTGTTATTAATAGGTTGGCATGTAGCCAAACGTAACTGTTGTGCATGAGTCAACAAGCATGATAATGGTTAACAAAAATAGAGGGTTAATTGTGTACTGTGCATTATTTCTAGCAGGCCAGGCATATTCCTCAAATGTGTATGCAGGACCACTCATTGGAGCGTGATAGCTGTGGAGCGTGATAGCTCAGTGGTTAGTGCACTTGCCTCTGATGCTAGAGGTCCCGGGTTCGATCCCCGGCAGCGGCGATAAAATTTCGGTGTCCGAACACGCTCCATTGGCATCATTTGCAGGGATGAATGTCATTAAGTGCACCGTCCTTCGGATCGGGACGTTAACTGGAGGCCCCCTGTGCAGGGAGAACCATCCCCTGTGCAGGTTAAAGATCCCTACCGTAATTACATGATTACTGTGTAGGCTTTCATCCTGCAAAACTGGAGTGTATGTAATATACACCTGCGGTAATGGTCAAATGTGACCGACGCAGTATCAGAAGATAGATAGATAGATAAATAGAGATGTGGCTCGAGGTTATAAATATTTTTTTCACCGTTGTGAAATTGATGAGCATGAAAAAACAATATTATTTCCTGATCTGAACAGAGAAATAGCCTTCATCACGTGAACAAACCCCAGGGTTTACAGGGGTATACATTACTTACTTATTTCTGCTCCAAAACATAATGTTGTGTGTACTCGTTTGAACTGCCTCTATGAGGTGGTTCTAACAAGAACCCACAACCAATGTTTGCAAAATGAGATTGTGCAGAACATTGACCACAAGTTAGCACCCACAACCTATGTTTCCAATTTAAGACATATGTTGTGGGTACTCATTAGAATTGCCTCAGTGAGGCGGTTCTAATGAGCACCCACAACCTGTGTTTATGTTCGCAGTATAAAAAAAGAAAATATCACAGATTTTTGTCAGAAAAGTAGCCATTTTGGAGATGTGTTATCTTAATGATTTCCTGACCCTTTTGCTGTAATATTATAAGTACATGTACATATAAACCATTTTTGGTATATACATGTATAACCTCTTTATAGATGGATCCCAAAATGAGATTATATAGAACAATGACCACAAATGGGCAATGTTCTATATATATAATCTTATCTTCTTATCTCTGGTTGTAGAAGCGATGGAAGCCAATATTGGCTTATAGTGCTCCTCCTATATAGCTCCTTCTTTCCGGTTCCGGTTGTTAATAAAATAAATGTCTTAATATATGCTTTCCATGCTGAATGTCTTATGATTCCAGGATTTGTCTAGTTTGGTCTTGAAACTTGTTACACTGTCACTTAAAACAATGTCTTCACTTAAATTGTTCCAGTTGTCTATAGCTCTGACTGGAAATGTATTTAGCCTCAGTGACTTATTAACAGAAGGTTTAGAAATTCTAAACAAATGTTCTCTTGTCAAATTGTCGTTAAATGTAAAAAGTTTCTCTGAATCAATAACCTCCAAACCATCGTCCCCCGCCCATAGGGACTTGAAGCCCATAGGGACTCTGATTCTGAAGAAATATATGGGTTGCATGATGCTTCCACGCAGAGTTGAATCCCGCCCGCACACTAGTACTGGTAAACCACTTAGAGGATCTAAGCCTTCCAGGAACCGCGGTGCGAGGCGGACCGCCCATGCTAATAAACCCTATTGGTTTCATTGGGCGCCAGGGCTTGAGATGTCATTTCATCAAAATGTCGGGTAAAAGTCCCACTAAAATTTGAAGCAACATCTCCAAAATGACCTTAAAAGTGTTGACGGGGACGTTAAACCTCAAATCAAACAAACAAATCCTCCAAACCACATACTATTTTAAATACGTGTATCTGAATAAGGTCGGAATGTTGTCTTCTGTAGAGCAATGTGGTTAAGTTCAATCTATACATAAATGTGTGGTTATGGTTGTTTGCCTAACACGGTAGCTGCTTTTGACCCCAACAATAGAGTTATTATCCCCATGGTCTTTGATGCAATCATTGTGGACCCAGATCAGACTTGGAGCAGTCTGACTCTGATCAGGTTCCGCACTCTTTGCCTGTGTGCACAAATATTTTAAAAGTTTGCAGAGAGAAGCCATCTCTTCTGGATCTTCACCGTTTGTCCTGGCAATAAATTACATCAAGAAATTTGAATGGTTGATTGATAGTTAAAAATGAGTGTGGCAAAATGAATTTATTCAGCAGAACAAGGATTGAGTGTTGTATATCCCAGCAGGGCAACGTCAAATCAACCTCAATACGTTGCACCGACGTAGCTGTGACGTTGCATAAATGTCATGACGTCCCACCAGCATTGATGTGACGTCACAATTACGTTATGTGCCTGCTGTGATACTTAGTCATCAGAATTCTTTTGTTATTTTAGTGTACAAATGGTCACTTGATGTGCTGTGGATGCTTCAACCATCTGCTTGCTGATGCCAGGTTGAAGGATGAGACAGCTACCTGCCCAAACTGCCGCTGTGAAATCAACAAGAATCTGTGTTCAAGAAATCTTGCCGTTGAGAATGCCGTATCAGAACTGCCTTCACAGTGCCAGTTCTGCTCTATCTACCTGGCAAGGAATCTCATAGAACGGCATCAGAGGGAATTATGTCAAGAGAGGTGAGGCAAAAGATTTCCGGTAAGCGACTTACTATGTAGTCGTTAAGAATCTTGTGGAGTCTTGATTGCACCTGTAACATGTTAATGCTCAGTGATGGTTGCATTCATGTGTGTTGGGGCGCGTTTTTTATAAAGCACACCTGGAGGCAAGTCAAGCTGTTGCAATTATTTCATGTTTGAAGTATGCGATGTTTTTCATCTCTTTATTGTAACAGCGCAGGAAATGGGACTCTCGGCCGAGGAAACTACTTTGCCTTTCAACATTAACTTCACTGGCTGGTCAGTTTGGTTGCCACGGCGACTGAACACATGGTAACGGATGGTGCCACAGAATTGGGAACACACAGAATAAACAATCCATTTTACCCCTGGCAAGTATTTTCTGTTTTTAAGCTGTAATGTAGCATGCTTTTGTCTATTCATTTTTTTCTCTTGTATTTTCTTACATCTTCTCTTAACATGTGAAACAAGGACTTTTTGCAGAAAAACTTCTTCCATTCCATGAAAACTGATTGGCTGCTTGCTCAACAAAGTCTGCTTTTATTGCTTTGAAACTTGGTGTATTGACAAATATTGGCTTGCTCTCTAATCAACATTATTACTTGATTGGCTCACTGCAATTTTTAAGTAGATACAAGAACTACCTTCTAGATACAATCTTCTTCAGTTTTGACGGAATGTATGCGAGGAATGACTGATTGTTCATTGCTAGTCGAGACAGACCACAGAAAAGCAACATACAGAATGTATAATACAAGCTGATTGCGAACATGAAGAAAATGATGGAAAAAATCATTTTTCATTGACTCATATGTTCCTGGCTCCTTATACTTTTAGCACTCTCTTGGCTAATTTAGCAGACAACCAATTGTCAATCTTTTTCTAATTTTTTCCAGGAAACAGGATTTGACATCTCATGCAAATTGTCTCCATAGGAGACAATTTGCATGAGATGTCAAATCCTGTATTTTTGGAAAATTAGAAAACAATTTCAAAATGTTGTCTGCTGTAAAAAAAATTACCCAGCATGCAGAGCATTAAAAAGAGTGAAGAGGAGAATGGTTTTGTTATGTCTACATCATTACACATATGATGTTGATTCATTACACATATGATGTTGATATTTGTTAGACTCCCCTCACCTACGGTACACAGCATAGTGCATTTTTTTACATCTCGAAAGTGGCTACTTTTCTGATGAAAATCTGTAATAGTTTTCTTATTTATACAGCAAACATAGGTTGTGGGTTCTGATTAGAAACACCTCATTGAGGCAGTTCTATTAAGTACCAACATCCTATGTCTGGGAGCAGGAATAAGAAAAATAGTGTATGCCATCCATAAACCCCAGTTTTCTCTTTATAAAGTGGGGTTTGTGGGGGTCTATGTTCATTTCGCTGACTTGTTCATGTGATGCATCATGTAAACAAGTCTGTGTAATGAATACCCCTCTAAACCCCACTTTATATGGAGAAAAGTGGGGTTTGCAGAGGTATACATTATATTTCTGCTCCAAGACATAAGTGTAGGTTGTTGGTATTTGCTAGAACCGCCTTACTGAGGTGATTCTAACGAGTACCCACAACCTAAGTTTTCCGGCCCCCGCCCATAGGGGCTTGAAGAAATATATGGGCTGCGTGATGCTTCCACGCAGAGCTGAATCCGGCCCGCACACTAGTACTGGTAAACAGCTTAAAGGATCTAAGTCTGTCCAGGAACCGCTGTGCGAGGCGGACCGTCCATGCTAACAAACCCTATTGGTTTCGTTGGGCGACATGGCTTGAGATGTCATTTCATCTCAATGTCGGGTAAAAGTCCCACAAAATTGGAAGCAACGTCTCCAAAATGACCTTTGCAGTGTTGACGGGGATGTTAAACCTCAAATCAAACAAACAAACAAACAACCTAAGTTTGGAGTTAAACTGAACAAACTGTCACAAATTTTCATCAGCAATTTTATAGTAATAGAGAAATGAAAGAGTGCACTGTGTAACACAAATTCTAACAAATACCCACAACATATGTTTCAACAAGAAATGAAGCAAATTTTCCCATGATTATTCTTGTTAGAATCTTCTTGACAAGTTGATTCTAACAAATACCCACAAGATACACGTAAGATTATAATATGAAAGTAAGAAAATTTTCTCCATGATTATACAATGAAATTCCGCTATCAAAACCACCTAAAATTAATCCTTCTCTTGCTGAATATTCAGTTTAGCCACACCCATTTCTGACTTTTAACCAATCAGATTGGTTGATGTAATTTATTCCTTCAAATTCATAAATTGAATGTCAGTGTAGATCCTGATCAGATGGCTTCTTCAAAAGCCATCTGATCTGAATCTACACTGTTTGCAAAGATAGGGGTTGTCGTGAACAGCAAGATAAGGGTTAAGACAAACTATGCTTTTAAAAACATTTAGAAGGTTTCAGGTATATTTTCTTCATGTTCTTTACATCCAGTATGCTCTAGTTTGAGACCACATTTGGGACCACTTTTGAACAGTTCCAAAGGTGGTCATATGTAGGAATTCTACTGTATACGATCCTTAGAACCCTCCAAATCTTAAGTTATGATGTTGCTTTCCTATTTGGTCTGTCTCTAGTATTCTGACGGAACCGCAACTCTTGCCCTGCTGTTTCAAAATAACTCCCTGCCTTTTCATACTGTGTAGATCCAGATCAGATGGCTTCTGCATCTAATCAGGATCTGCACTGTTTCTTATTCTGTTTGCAAATTTGAGCACATACTTAATATCAAGGAATTGAATTTATTCAGCAGGACAATTGTTTAACAGTTATGAAATCGGTAGACTGAAAAGTCTTAGTAATAATTTAGCATGTTGCCCAATATACTACGAGCATTCTAAATTAAAATGCTGTTGACTGAAACCCTTAACCGGATGTGGATCTAAAAGGTGAAACAAGCATTTTGAGCTGTTTATTGAAAGAATAAGCATTTTTTCAAGACATTTACTTTTATTGCTCAAGAATGCTTCAAGAGATAATATTCTAGCATTGGTTTCAATGGGCAAAATAATTCCCAATTCGCATCATTTTTGAAATTAAAAAAAATAATTGTATAAGTGAATCAAAGCAAACAGTCTGCTTAATAGCATTGTGATCAAGGTCTGCACTGTTTGCACATCTGCCATTACTTGGCAGCAAAGTTTTGGGATATTACAGATAAAGCTCTACTACATATACTTAGGTATATATAGTAACCAAGGTTTGAACTCTTATTAAATACCCGGCAAGCCCATTTACTGTTAGCTACATGGTGTCAGAGAAGCTTCTTTACTCTTAGCTGCACAGTGTCAGAGAAACCCGTTTACTGTTAGCGAAGCCTGTTTTCCGTTCGCTACATGGTGTCAGATGAAGATAACAGGCAAATTAACAGTAGCACAAAAGTCAGAATAGCGAGGACAAAGGCTTGAGGAAAGACTGTATGTTCCTGCTTCAGAAAGTACTCAATGCTTGAAGAGTCACAGACACTAACAGTGGAGCAGGTTTATTTTGTCACATATGCCTAAACCTCGTTATAACACTATTACTAGGGTTCAAAGCAAAAACTGTGTTAGTTAAAAAATTGTGTCACAGCCAAATGGAAATGTATAGGTTATATAGAAAAATAACCATTTATGGTCACTTTTCTGTATTATCCCATTTTGTACCAGCAACCCCAAAACTAATAGTTGGCAAACAGTGCAGGTCCAGATCAGATCACAGATTGTGGCATCTGATCAGAGTCTACACTGTTTGCTAAAAGTTAAGCCATTTTCCAAACAGATTTTGAAGAAAATACAACCTGAAGGGCAACAAGGCTTGAGGTGTAATTTCATCTCAATGTCGGGTTAAAGTCCCACAAAATTGGAAGCAGCGTCTCCAAAATGACCTATACAGTGTGGATGGGGACGTTAAACCTCAAATCAAACGACACCCCTTAATTTTGAAATGGACTCCTGCCATATATAATGAGGAAGATTCCATTTGGTACAAAAAGGGCTATAATCTATGCATTTTGTCAGGAACCGTTGATTCCAGTCTGTATTATATCCAAAATTGTGTTAATAATGAGGTTGTGGTTTATATATTTGTCAGGTATGGATGTATTGGAGTGCTTGATCGGATTGCTGGTGGAACATAGGTTGGGATTAAGTCAGTTTAGAAAGTTTTATATATGTTTTTCTTTTGCTTATTTTGATGGATCCTTACATCCACATATGTTTGTGGATATTAGTTGTCTAACATTACATTCTTCTTTCCATAGGGCTCAGAGATGGATGGGAGATGTTTAAAGCTGGGTTGACTTTGGTGGAGAATAGGGTGTTGGACTGGATCTTGGGGATGGGGGTTTTGTTTTTCAGATTGCCTGGTCGATTTGTTTGAAAACTGCTTGGCGTCTTGGAGATTAAATATCTGTATACAGTCTTTCATGTTTATAACCAAGTCATTCTTTTGTAGGTATTTTCACATCGCCTTGCTTGTGGGATCAATGAAAATAACATAAACATCGCCAGAGAGGAGAAAGAATTCAAAATGCTGTGAAAATTCTCTAAGAAAAAAAAACAACAACAATATTGGATACATTTGAGATAAAAAAACAGACATTAAATACAGATGCAGCCATTTTTGACTTTGATAATGACAATGCTGTTTTTTTTAAGCTGCGGTTCAAATTTTAACAAAACTTTGAATACGGTACTGGGTAATTATATTTTTCCTTACACTTTAACTTAAATGATCTTGACTAGGGCTTTAAACACCAAATCACCATTCATTTGCATTTCAGATCCTTATTACGACAACTGACATTTATTCTTCCCCCCCCGAACCATTAGAGATTGGAATGCCCTGCCAGATTTGATTATTACGACAGCTGAAGGTGCTGGTGACTGTGTAACTAAGTTTACTTGTTTGGTTAGAGCTAGGGACTAACTTCTCATATCACAGGTCCTGGTGTATGAATGTCATTTGACGTGTCACCAGTAACAATTCTGATTCTGAAGGGTTCAAATAAATATTTTGGTTTCTCTAGAGGCATATTCATTCCCTTTAAAGTTCTTATTTAGACAGAGATTTAATCCACAGTAAAGTCTCCTTTCCATTGATTCAAGTAGTGTATGGTTGTCCGTTACTAGTGACAGACTGTATTGTATGTTCTGGTTGACCTCTTATGACTAAGCCTGCCTATGTAAAGTGTGTTTGGTAAACTGACTAACTTGACAGGACTTAAATGATGTTGACAATTAAGGCGTTTTAACTCCCCAATAATAAGAAATTCTCTAAAACCTAAAACTGTCAGCTTCCTGATGCTTGGCCATACACTTTTTGTTACAGTTGACATCAGTAACATTTATGATTATAATGACACAATGGTAAGTCTTAATAAGTTCTGAAGTAAGATCCTTTGGAAGCAAGGAATACACCAAATAAACGAAAATAGCAGACTCATTTTTATTGAGTCTGTTCATGACCAGTTCTGAAATGTACTGAAATTAACCCTAATACTGCCAATCACGATTGCCAGACAGCAGTTTCAAAGTATTTTTCCTATTTTGCAGTGTAAATAAGGATTGACATTTCATGTGAATTGTCTGCTGGGCAGACAATTCACATGAAATATCAAACCTTTTTTTTTCTGAAAAATAAGAAAAATAAGAAAGAATAAGATTGTCATCTTCCATAGGTTTTTCTGCAGCACTTCATGGGTAAAAGACATCCATCAGATCCAATAGAGTTTTCTGCAGCAAACGACATCCACTTTAGGGTAAAAGACAACCATCAGCAAAGAATACAGGCTCCGCTCATATTGCGGTCAGATCTGGTCTTTCAGCTAGTCTTTCTATCACAATCTTTCTTTGACATATCATGAGATCATGGGGGAAGTGAACTTTTTGAAATCAGTTATTGATTAAAGTGGTCCAAATAGCATGGGCTTGGCTGCATGGTGCTTCTGGGCAGAGCTGAAACCAGCCAAATTTGAGTACTGGTAGGCCTCTTAGAATGCAGAAGCCTGCCCAAGAAAAGTGCAAGTTAGACTGCTCCTTAGATCCTGGGGGTCTCATTGGTAGGTTGGGCTTAGATGTCATTTCATCTCAGTGTCAGGTAAAAGCACCGCGAAATCAGAACCAACAACTCCAAAAGGACTTAAATAGTGTTGACAGGGTCATAAAACTTTAACACTACCCCCACACCCGCCCCCGAAAAAAAAAAAGATCATGAGATTCCTGAATAGTTTTTATAATCCTGAACTTCACATTCTTGCAGATTCCTTTCATTTAATTATTTTTATCTTTAAAGTCCACAACTATGTTTTAAGCCAGTGAACCAGGTAAGTTGCAGTTTAAAAAATGTTGTTGTTTTTTTTGTTTTGTTTTTTTCAGTAAACCTTGTCCTGCTGTTCACAACAACCCCAACCTTTGCAAACAGTATTGATCAAGATCAGATGGTTTCTGAACTTCAGATCAGGATCTACACTGTTTGTCATTCAGTTTGTGAATTTGAAGGAATAAATTGCATACATCAACAAATCTGATTGGTTTAAAAGTCAGAAATGGGTGTGGCTAAATTAATCTATGCAGCAGGATAAGGGTTAACTAAGCACGCTTAATCTTTCCAAATAATGAAACCGTAAGGTAGTAAATTTGACAAACCAACACACACACACACACCAAACACATGCATACAGCCTGGCTACAATTCAAATACTACATTAGTTATACGTACAAAAATGGTTGCAGACTGGCAAATGATTATAAAGAAATCTACATTGATCCTACAATGCTGGTGGTGTTTTAGATCTCCCATATCAGAATAATAACACATATCCCTATTATCTATTCAGGCCCACCACATGTAAATTCACAAGGATTGGCTGCCCCTGGCGAGGTCCCTACCATGAACTGAAGAGGCACGAGGAGACGTGTACCCACCCCAAGAAGTCTGGGCTGGAGATTATGGAGTCGTTGTACAAGATAGACGAAGAGCAGAAGGAAAAGCAAAAAGTGTACAAAGATGTTTTTAGTCTGCTTTCATTTGAGAAAGTTACTTTTAATGGTAGGTTTAACCCTTTTTGTACCAAATGGAATCTCCCTCCTTATATATACCAGGAGTTCATTTCAAAATTTAGACGTGTCAGGTTTTGTTTTCTTCAAAAACTATTTGGAAATTGGCTGAACTTTTTGCAAACAGTGGAGGCCCTGATCAGACGTTGTGTTTTGTGGCGTCTGATCTGGGCCTGCACTGTTTGCCAGGGAACTCGTTTTGGGGTTTCTGGTAGTAAATGGGTTAACCCATTGAATGCTGGTGGACTCTTCCATGGCTATATGTTGGACAAGTCCATCTGTCATATAAGGGTTGTCAGGCATATTTTTTTCCTTTTTATTCTATTTTTGAGGGAAACTTATGTTAGCATATAGTGCAGGCCCTGATCAGACACCGCATTCTGTGGCATCTGATCTGGGTCTGCACTGTTTGCCAAGTTACTCCTTTAGGGGTTTCCGGCATACAATGGGTTAAAGAATGTCCTGCTGAATAAATTAATTTGGCCACACCCATTTCTGACTCTGGGCAATCAAATTGCTTGATACAATGTATTCATACAAATTCATAAACTGAATGCTAACACCATTTGCAAAGGCAGGGGCTGTCCTTGTTGAACAGGAGCAGTGTGAAGGAAAATGAATACACTCAGTCACAGATAAATTATATCTTTTCAGGAATAATCTCCTTTTTACTGACTTTAATGATCATTAACATGCATAATTCTATGAATCTGTAGAAGTTTTTTTATCAGTGAAAATTGTTTTAAATATACATGTATTCACTTTTCTATTTCCCAGATCTACAGCTGAAACCATATAGGACAGATGACTTCATCACGAAGCTGTTTTATGAGACGAGTCGATTCTCGGCGTTAAACCACTCGTGGGTCATCAAAGCAAAGATCTGCCATGACCAGAAAGATCCGGCACATTCATCCACTAGATCCTTGATGTACCAACTTGTTCTGAAGAGCAAGTTACAACAGCCATTTTCCATTCATTTCACTGCACTGAAGGGACCATATGGCGACATGAAGGTCAACCCAGTTATTTATAAACATGAGTTCAATGCCGAGAGTTTGGAGTCGAAATATGTGGATTTGCCAATAATTGACTCTATAGAGTGTAACAAGCTCCTGGCTTCCAAGACAATCAACATGAGATTAATCATATTTCAAGTTCCCTCTTAAATCTATATATTTACATACAAGCCTGAAAAATTCAAATATACTGAAACCTCTTAATATAACGGTTCATTGCAACATTGTCTTCAATGGATATCACAAAGTTCAAAGATGGACTCCAAATGATGTATACATAGATCATACAGAACAATGACCCTAATGGTCATTTTTCTTGTAATCTAACATTTTTGTTTGGATACAACATGGTTGTCTAAATTACATGGTAGAAACGATAGTATAATAAAGAGGCTGCAGTGGACTTTCTTAGCGAAAAACACAATAGCAAGTCCATGTAATGAACATCCCTCTATGCCTCCACTTTATAATGGGAAAACTGGGGTTTACGGGGTATACATTATTTTGACTATATTTGGGTTCCAAGACATAGGTTATGGGTGCTCCTTAGAACCGATTCCATGAGGCGGTTCTAACGAGCACCCACAACCTATGTTTGGAGTATAGATAACGAAAATATCACAAATTTTCATCAGAGAATAACCACTTTTGAGATTTGAAAGATTGCACTTTTTTACACAGGTGTGTTAACATGGAGGAAGTGGGAGTGTGTTCCCTTCCTTCCTGCATTAACAAAGGAGAATGTTTGTGGAACAAGATGGGTCTGAATTTTTCAGGTATATATGACAAGAGGCTGTAAATCAGTTTTAGGGCAACTGGAAAATCAAAATCTTCGAATTTTATAACCTTTTTACCTGAAATTTTTACTTGCTTACTAACAAAAAAGCTAATCCAGAAATATTTAAAAATGGAAAAGGGAAAAAGAATGGCTTAAAATTACCATAACACATTAGACAAAAAAAGAAGAAAAAAAAAAACTCACTGAAAATAACAAAATATTTCAAGAAATATGCATGCTCATGTAAACAGACATCTAAAATGCATTTTCAAAAAGAAAAATAATCATGATTGAGCTTAAATATGTCAGAAAGCTGATTTAACCCACAAAGTTGAATGTAAATACTGTAAAATACTGTAAATAAAAGATAAAACGGCTGAATGTTCAGATGAGTTTATGAATGCTGAAACTAGTATGATTTGAAGGGTTGTGTGTAAGAGGACAAATAAGGTTTATTAAAGGATAATTTTCCTTATTTCGTTAGGAACATGTTGTGGGTATTTATTAGAATTGCCTCTTTGAGGCAATTCTAATAAATACCCACAACTTTGGTTTTTATGCAGAAATAAGACAAATTGTGCCAACTATTTCTCATTATTCCTGTAGCAATGAAATATTACATAGTATAATACTATATCATAAAAATCTAGTTTGAGATGGAAATTCATTTAGTTCAGCCACTGCATTTCCTTACCCTTGAGGTCAAGGTCACTGATTAAGAATTTCAATGTTTTAAAACTTACCTGATATTACCTGAACTGCTGGGCGGAAAAATTCATCTTGAACCATTTGATTATACATGTAGTAAAGATCCAAGAAGCATCCATGGTTTTGTGGTTAAGCTACTTGCCTCATAAACCAGGATTCATCATGTCAAGCCCAATGCAAGTTTGTTCATGGAATCTGGGTCACATGACCTAGATGATCATCATGCCAGTATATGGAAATTAAAATCTTCTTTGGAACCACACTGTTCATAACCTTGAAACTTTGTTTGTGGTATAAGGGACTCCGGCCCCAGTTCATAACCTTGAAACGTTGTTTGTGGTATAGGGGACCGGCCCCAGTTCATAACCTTGACACTTTGTTTGTGGTATAGGGGACTCCGGCCCCAGTTCATAACCTTGAAACGTTGTTTGTGGTATAGGGGACCGGCCCCAGTTCATAACCTTGAAACTTTGTTTGTGGTATAGGGGACTCCGGCCCCAGTAAATTTGTTCAGCTGACCTTTGTCTATTTTGTGTAAAGGTCAAATTAGGTCATTTTGACATTTATATGGAACAGAGGCAAAAAAAATGGATTTTCTGGCAGCTGTTGTAACTTATGACATCATTGTTGAAATATTTAATGATGAATTTTTATTAATGTTAAAGGTCAAGGTCATTTACTTCAAATCTGGGTGAGCATATTGGCCCATGGGTCTCTTGTTTTAGGATGACTAACAAAAATGCATCTAAGGATGATTAGTCATGGATATACTTAAAAAGTGGATTCAAATATTGTGTTGGGATACCTACCCATCTTCTGAATTCAGATATATTTTGGCAGGGGCCATATGTTTGTACTAACTTATTTGCTTGTTTTGATTGGTTATAACTCTAGTCATTTAAGGGGAATGAGAACACCTGGCAGATTCGACCACCATTTTTCAAAGGGAGACAACTTTCGGAACTTCCCATTCACTTTTCACTGTCCAACTGAAAAAGGGGTTAACTCTTAAAGGAAAGAATTTGCTCCCCCAGGAACAAATTCTTTCCTTTAAGAGTTGACCCTATTGACATGGGAGACAGAAATACTTTTGCAGCAGTTGCCTCCCCCTTTTGTGTACCTCTTCTCAGCTCTGTTCCTGATGTAACACAATTTAAAGATGGATCCCCAAAAGGGTATAGATTATGTAGAAAATGACCTGAACATTTTTGTTTGGATATAAGACACTTGTTTTATCAACACATTTTCGCCTTTGGACTCTACGATAGTGATGTTATAAGGGTGATGTGTGTGGAAATTATATTTCCTTTGTGACATGCCTTTATCCAAGTTCAAGAACATTAACATGTTCTGACAGCCATAAATCTTTATCTCTTTTTACCCAGTAGACCAACCAATACAGATGAAGCATTGTAGCTTAGCTGACCCATATGAAGCCATCTGATCAGGGTCCTCACTGTTTACAAAATTGTCATCTGTGTCCTGCCGAATAGATTAAAAATGCTACACCCATTTCTGACCTTGCTATTGGTGAATCAACTTTTTTGAAATAGTGTATTTATTTTGTTTGGTTCACAAATGATCTTGATAAGATGGCTTCATCACCAGCTGTCTGATCTGGATCTTCACTGTTTTCAGTGGTAGGGGTTGTCATGTTCAGCTGGACAATGGTTAACCCTTTTTTTTAACAAATGGGATCTTCCTCCTTGTATGTATATAGCAGGAGTTTATTTTAAAATTAAGGGTTGTCAGGTTGTCTTTTCTTCAAAATCTATTTGGAAAATGACTCGACTTTTAGAATTCTGCAGCTTCTGATCTGGGCCTGCACTGTTTGCCAGGGTACCCGTTTTGAGGTTTCTGGTACAAAATAGGTTGATAATTATTGACTAATATGCACACGATTAACAAGAACGGAAATGACCAAATCTAAAGATCAAAGTGTCCGCTTCAGAGACTCGAGATTGAAAGAGTCATCGCATTATTGAATACATGTATATACCTTGAAAAACTGCAATAAAATATGGAAAGCATTTGTACTACTACTTACTTTTTGAGTAAAAATTCAGTCAATTTCTTTTTATGCTTTGCAAATTTTCACTAAAGAGCTGTTTTCATTCCTGTACAGTAAACATACACAAAAACTAATCCTCATTACTCAGTATAATCTGTATCAATAACATTGGTTCTGACCTTGAGAAAGAAAACAGAATAGTTTTAAAGATCTTAATCAACATAGATTGAAAAGCTTATTATTTGACCCCAGTCATTTGAAAACCTGCCCTGCAGTCAGGTAACACACTACTGGCCTGCTCAATCATCATCATCTGATTAATGTGCAGGTACAGGGGCAATATCTACGAAAGTGGGCCCCTTCCATGCAGGTAGCTTGCTGCCAACATGGCAGATCTCACACAAGATCTCCAAGTTTGTCTATCATGAGTGTTGATAGCTGAGGGCTTCCACTCTCTGCCATCTCTCTCTGTCAGCTGCTTCCAAAGTAGAAGTAAAACAAAGATCAGGAATTGATACAATTAACTTACTCCATCCATAAAAGACACCAAAGGGAAAGAAATACAAACATTAAGCGACCAGACCATAATGGAAACCTAAACAAAGGAAGGCCATATGGACAGTTACTTTCCCACAAAATGGCCATATGGCCATCCAAAATTAAAAGACACAAGTGATACACACAGTAAGTAACAAACAACAACATAAATAAATCGCCAAGTCATCTTGGGCCTATCAGGTCCTTGTTTTCCATCCACATGTATGTCAAAGGCAGTCTTAATTGACCGCACCTTTGAAACGTTCCACATCTCCATACCAGCGGAGCCTTCTCGCCTTCAGATGAGGTCGAGGTCCTCAATGCCAAGCCACGCAAGTAGCTCACTGGACCTGATGGTGACAGTATCTTGTGGCTTGATATTGCAGATCTGTCTGATCATTACCCTGTCATTCCGCTGCAGACGTTGGAGGTTTGGTTTAGATTAAGTCTTGAGATTTTAAATATAGAAACTAGCGGCATTGTACAAGCAGCAGACGTTAAGTCAGTAAACACAAAGGTGCAGATCAGACTGCATATAAGTGCAGGCTTATCTGCACATTGTTCACAAATAGCAAAAATAGGGCTTCTCGCGCCAAGTCAAATGTGTTTTTGTGATATCTAATAGCAAGAACAGGTTTTTTGACTTCGTCAGATATGTTTTTGTAACATAATGAACCCAGGGATTGGGACAAATAGGCCTCACCAAACAGTGCAGACCCAGATCAGACTGCTCCTTTACCAGATCAGACTGCCTGATCAGGGTCTACACTGTTTGCCATTCCGTTTACACCAATTGGACTCCTTGATGGATCATGAAACTAATTTGTTAATAATTTTTTAAGAAATACATCCAAGTCCTCGAGGTGTCCAAATTTTTGGGATTTTTAGGGTATATGTGCAACCAGCAAAGACTCAGATCAGCCTGCATATTCATGTTGTCCGGCCAGAGTCTTTGTTGTGCACCAGCAGGTGCCCATTTCTACACTGGTGCCCATTGCTAAACAGGTGCCCATTGCTAGAAAGGTGCCTATTGCTGGGCTGGTGCCCATTGCTAGACACATGCCCATCACTAGACCATTGCCCATCGCTGGACAGGTGCCCATTGCTAGACCATTGCCCATCGCTAAACAGGTGCCGATTGCTAGACTGGTACCCATTGCAAGACCAGTGCCCAAATTCAAACCTGCTTCATTGGAACAGGGAATCTTGTATTCTGACTGAGTAGCTGCACACATGCAGGCTGGTTTTTGTCTCGCATGCTATAAGTCACATATTTGCTGGGCCTGGTCCATATTTATCATCTTTGAAACATGAAAAGGTGTCTGTGTCACATGATATTGTGTATCATATAACATCAGTGTTCTTTAGTGGATAATGTCATGTAATAAAATCATACCAACACATGAAAATCATGACTACACTGTTTGCTTAGGCCTGTCTGTCACAATACTTAGTATCAGTGTGGTAATTATTACGACATGAAAGCCGTAACAAAGGAAAGAAGCATAGCCTGAAAAAATCCCCGCCTATAGTGGGATTCGAACCTGGGCCGCTCGGGTTGGAGTCCAGTGCTTTAACCACTGAGCTAAAGAGCCGACTCCCTGACGCAGTTGTCAGAGAGTGGTGATAAATCTATAAGCCATGCATGTAGATAATTGAAGGGAGGCAATGCGGTTTGTTACACACCCCTCTTCAAGAAAGGCATCATTCGTGATGATGTGAAGCCAACTCCGGCACAAAGCCAATTTCGGCGATCCCGGACGAGCCCCCATCTTACGACATGAAAGCCGTAACAAAGGAAAGAAGCATAGCCTGAAAAAATCCCCGCCTATGGCGCGATTCAAACCCGGTCCTCTCGGGTGGGAGTCCAGTGCTTTCACCACTGAGCCAAAGAGTCGACTCCCTGACACAGTTGTCAGAGAGTGGTGATAAACCTATAAGCTATGCATGTAGATACATGTAATTGAAGGGAGGCAATGCAGTCTGTTACAATAAAGAGAGGTCTTACCATCTTTATGGTGTTATTCCGCAGACGATAAGTCTCTTTATGGTGTTATTCCACAGAGGATAAGTGGGAATTAACCAGAGGAACAAGGCAAAAGATCTTACAATTCTTAATCCCCACCCCCTTCTCCAACTGAACACAACAACCCCTATTTTTGCAAACAGTATAGATGCAGATCTGATGGCTTCTGAAAGAGACCATCTGGTTGAGATCTACACTGTTTATCATGCAGTTTGTGATTTTAATGAATACATTGTATCAAGGAATTTGATTGATCGATAGTCAGCAATGGGAGTGGCTAAATTAATTTATTCATCAAGATAAGGGTATTGTGGTGACCTTGGTCTGATTACAAGGTCACGATGGACTTGAATTTTAGGAAAAATGGTGTCATTTTTCTAATAATCTATACGTTTTCAAATTTGTTTTGATACAACAGATGTTTAACTAACATGGTTTCTGCTTTGGACCTCAACAATAATGGTGTAAAGAGGTGGGGTGTATGCAGTTAACTTTCTTATTCTTGTTGCTTTTTAGGAACCTGGGGTGTAACTGCAATGTATGCACATTCCCATGTGCATCCACATTGGATCCGCAAGTATCCGCTAGTTAAAATAAAAACAGACTTAGAGAGCTCATGAATTGTTCTATTTTTTGTTTTTGCCCAGGGGGCTTTGCCCTCTGGTCCCCATAAGGGGCTCCATCCCCTTAACCCAGCTGGGGAGGAACCCCCAAACGCCCGTTTGCCGGTGTACTTGTTAGAATATCCTGGTTGAACAATAAAATATAAAAAAAACTCACAGAATTGTTTTCATCACCCTTCTGATCTTGTCTCGAGTTATGCCCATTTTGCTTCATATTGCTCATTTTACAACCCATTTATTAATTAAAATGTCTTAATTTCAAGTGACAATTTAAATCTAAATAAACAAAAATCAAAAAATTTATATACAAAGAAAAACTCATACTTTTGAAAACTCTCATTTTGTCTTATTTCCTTTGCTACATGATATACATTTTTTTTCAGGGACATTTAGAAGAAAAATCAAATTTGTCGCATATTTCACCCATCAATTAACTTGTAACAAGTTAACTAATGACATCTTTTCTAAATTTTAACACTTAAGATGCCAGTTACAACAATTATCATCTGCTTTGCTTTCTGCTGATTACTCTAAACGATTTTGTTGGAAACAGTGTGGACCCAGATCAGACTGCTCCTATTGGAGCAGTCTGATCTGGGTCCACACTGTTTGCATGCATGCAAATATATGTTTGACAAGCATTTATAATAATTCAGCAGACAATATAAACAGACGGCATTTTCCAATGCAGTTTTTCTTGGTACCTTAAGGGTTAACCTATATTGTCCCCAATTTCAAATTGCAGGAGTCTATTTTGAGACTATTAAAGACTAATAAAATTTTAGATTGAGCTATTTTAAGAAAATAATGTAGTTGTGCAAACAGTTAAGGTCCTGATCAGATGCTGTATTTTGTGGCATCTCATCAGGACCTACAGTTTTACATAGTTCCAGGGTGGGGTTTTCCCTATTAAATGGGTAAAATATAGAATTAAATTTAAAAATTGTCAAATCTGACATTGTTATTAGAATTTAGGGATGTAGTTACCATTATTGTATTAACACTGTTGATTTCATCTATAATATGTCTGATTTTAAGGTGCTTCTTTGTTATGTATGGTTATTAATTTAGGGCATTAAAAACTTAATATTTATTTTGAAACAAGCATGTTTTGGTGTTTAATTGTTTTGACAAGAACAGTTAATACATGTGTTGTCTTTGTAGACGATACCACCACCCTGTAACCCTTATTAGGGCCCTGCACTGAAAGTGTGGGTGCCCTATAGTAATCACTCTGTCCGTCCGTCTGTCTGTCTGTCTGTCTGTCCGTCTGTCCGTCCACAAATTTTTTTATCCTCCATAACTTTCTTATTCCTGGATGGATTTAAATATTACTTGGCAGAAATGTTAACCATAATGTGATGGAGTGTTGCGCGCAAGACTCAGGTCCGTACCTCAAAGGTCAAGGTCATACTTAGAGGTTAAAGGTCTGTCTGTCCGTCTGTCCATCCACAAATTTTTTTATCCTCCATAACTTTCTTATTCCTGGATGGATTTAAATATTACTTGTCAGAAATGTTAACCATAATGTGATGGAGTGTTGCGCGCAAGACTCAGGTCAGTACCTCAAAGGTCAAGGTCATACTTAGAGGTTAAAGGTCAAAAAAGGGTCTTTCCTGTGTCCAATTAATAACTTTGTTATTATTCCTGGATGGATTTAAATATTACTTGGCAGAAATGTTAACCATAATGTGGCCCCGCACTGAAAGTGTGGGTGCCCTATAGTAATCACTCTGTCCGTCCATCTGTCCGTCCACAAATTTTTTTATCCTCCATAACTTTCTTATTCCTGGATGGATTTAAATATTACTTGGCAGAAATGTTAACCATAATGTGATGGAGTGTTGCGCGCAAGACTCAGGTCCGTACCTCAAAGGTCAAGGTCATACTTAGAGGTTAAAGGTCAAAAAAGGGTCTTTCCTGTGTCCAATTAATAACTTTGTTATTATTAGGGCCCCGCGGCCCCGCACTGAAAGTGTGGGTGCCCTATAGTAATCACTCTGTCCGTCCGTCTGTCTGTCCGTCCGTCTGTCCGTCCACAAATTTTCCTACTCCTCTGATAGCGCTGCCGGGGCCCTAGTCAGTTTCACTGACAGCACTAGTTTTTCTTATTTCTGCTCTAATATATAGATTGTGGTTACTCGATAGAACCGCCTCAATGAGGTGGTTCTAGCGAGTACCAACAATATATATTTTGAGCAGAAATAAGAAAACTTATCACATTTTTTCATCTTAAAATTTTCGTTTTTTCGCCAATAAAAGTTACAATGTATTTGTATAGGTGTGTTTTCATAATGTGACCAGCTGCAATGTCTTTATTTGACTAAAAAACAAACAATTTTCAAATTGTCAGATCAAAAGATTTTCATTTACCTCCGTGTCTTTGATAGCAAGAATGTACACCATTTGTCTCAAAGCACTGTGAATTCAAGCAAGTAATTGTTTGAAAATCAAGTGTGTTAACTTCGAAACCTGTGACCTCAAAACAGTACACTGCCTGATGTAAATTTCATCATGCTGCATGATGCTTCCACGCAGAGCTGAAACCCACCGCACATGAGTACTGGTAAACCACTTAGAAGGTCTAAGCCTGCCCAAGCAAAGTGGTGTGAGTCTGCCTGTCCATGCATATAAACCCTATTGGTTTCATTGGGCAGCAGGCATTGAGATGTCATTTCATCTAAATGTCGGGTAAAAGTCCCAAAAAATTGGAAGCAAATCTCCAAAATGACCTAAATAGTGTTGACGGGGATGTTAAACCTAAAATCAAACAAATCATCGGGGCACAAGATTTTTGTTGTTGTTGATGGTACATTGACCAATCAATGATCATCACTGATAAGGGGTTGTACTCATCACGAGAACACGCTTATATAATTTGACCCCCCTTCATTCCCACTTTTATTAATGAAACTGGGGTTTGCAGGGGTAAACCTTATTTTTCTTATTTCTGCTCTAAAATATAAATTGTGGCTACTCGTTAGAACCGCCTTGATGAGGCGGTTCTAACAGGTACCCACAATATATATTTTGAGCAGAAATAAGAAAAATATCACAGTTTTTCATCTTAAAATTTTCCTTTTTCCGGGGATAAAATTAACAATGTATTTGTATAGGCTTGTTTTCGTAATGTCTTGATCTAGTAAAGTGAGCCTTTTGATGATCAAAATATCTGAGATAAAATAATCTTGATTGCTATTCATATCTTTGATCTTTGCATAGAAAAGAAAGATTTGATAGCAATGCCAGGAATGGATAGTTACAGCTGATTATAAATGGGCAATAAATTTCATAGCTTTTTCATCTGAAAAGCTCTGATGTTTTTGTATTTCTGCATTAACCCTTCTCTTGCTGAATATTCAGTTTAGCCACACCCATTTCTGACTTTGAACCAATCAAAATACTTGATGTAAATTATTCCTACAAATTCATAAAGTGAATGTCAAACAGTGTAGATCCTGATCAGATGGCTTCTGAAGAAGCCATCTGATCTGGATGTACACTGTTTCCAAAGATAGGGGTTGTCGTGAACAGCATGATAAGAGTTAAAACATATGTTGTGGGCACACATAAGAAGCTCCTCACTGAGGCACTTCTAATGAGTACTCACAACATATGTTTCATGCAGAAATAAGTTCAGTCCCACTGAAAAAGGAGAAAGAATTTGCTCCTTTAAGAATTGGTCCCTATTGCTAGGGGAGACAAAAATACTTTAGCAGGATTTGCCTCCCCTGAAAGTATCCTTTCCCCTTAAGGAGTTGATATTTCTTTGAGCTAGACATTTCTAGGTTGCAAAATGCAGACCCACCACCTGGTCATATCCCGGGCCGCGACATACCAAAGTCGTTAAAAATGGTACTAGCTGCTCCTCGCTTGGCACTCAGATTTACGGGGTAGAGCTAGGACTGGTCGATCCAGTGTCAGGATAATGTGACTGGGTGTGGTATCATGTAATGTGTCTGGGACATGATACTTCAGTGAGGCAGCACTATAAACATGAGCATTGAGCTCCCTGTCACAACCAGACACCGTCGTGATATGACTGAAAAATTGTTGAAAGCGACGTTAAACCCGAATTCACACACACACACACACACCACCTGGTCATATATAATACTCAAGTGCTAATTCAAAAATGTATCTGTTTATCTTTAGCATTCTCTAGGTTAATTCAGCAGACGACAAATTGTTGATATTTTTCTTATTTTTCCCAGACAGCAGGACTTCACATCTCATGCAAATTGTCTCCATAGGAGACAATTTGCATGAGATGTCAAATCCTGTTTTCTGGAAAAGGTATAAAAACATTTCAAAATGTCGTCTGCTGCTAAAAAATACCCAGCATACATAGCGTTAAATAATTTATCAGACAAATGCTGGTATAACACTAACTTATTATTTGTATTTATTATTTGACAAGTTTATGCAAACGAATTGTTAAGTTAAGTGAAACTAAATAAGCCATTAAGACCATGGAAAAGTTGTCTAAGTTTTAGATATTTCTATTTTCAAGTATTTTTAGTATGGAATAGAGGTGCACATGTAAAGTAGTTAAAAAAAAATCAGTCATTCTACCTTAGTATATATTTGGTATCTCTTGGTTACTGCATACATTAGATTTTCTCTTACTATGGTAAATTGGATGTCTCCAGTTTGCAGATGTCTCCAGTTTGAGGTAGTAAATTGCATGTCATCACTTTATCATAGTAAAGTTGTTATCTTTAGTTACTAAAGTAGAATGAGTATCAGATTGACTTGGTTGTCTGGAAGTTCCATCTACAATCATTTGCATTATATTTGTTTCCAACCGAAGAGGCTTATTGGACAGCATATCTATACCTGTGTAGGTTGGTTTGAAAGGAATCGATATGCTGTATTGATACCTGGCAAAACTAAAGGGCTGGTGGAATTGATATGCTGTATTGATGCTTGGTAAAACTAACAATCTGGCTGAATTAATATGCTGTATTGATGTTTGGTAAAACTAAAGAATTGAAATGCCATATTCTAAAGTGCTGGTGGAATAAATATGCTGTTTCGATACTTTATAAAACCTAAGGCTGGTGGAGTTGATATGCTGTATTGATACTGGTAAAACTAAAGGATTGGTAGACTTTTTATGCAATGTTGATACATACTTAGTAAAACTTAAGCACTGGTGGAATTAATATGCTGTATTGATACTTGGTAAACCTTAAGGGCTGATGAAATTAATATGCTGTATTGAGCCTTGGTAAAACTTAAGGGCTGGTGAAATTACATGTAATATGCTGTATTGATACTTGGTAAAACTTAAGGGCTGTAGGAAATTAGTATGCTGTATTGATACTTGGTAAAACTTAAGCACTGGTGGAATTAATATGCTGTATTGATACTTGGTAAACCTTTAGGGCTGATGGAATTAATATGCTGTATTGAGCCTTGGTAAAACTTAAAGGCTGGTGAAATTACATGTAATATGCTGTATTGATACTTGGTAAAACCTAAGGGCTGTAGGAAATTAATATGCTGTATTGATACTTGGTAAAACTTAAGGGTTGTAGGAAATTAGTATGCTGTATTGATACTTGGTAAAACTGAAGCACTGGTGGAATTAATATGCTGTTTTGATACTTGGTAAAACTTAAGCACTGGTGGAATTAATAAGCTGTATTGATACTTGGTAAAAGTAAAGGGCTGGTGGAATTAATATGCTGTTTTGATACTTGGTAAAATTAAAGGGTTGGTGAAATTAATATGCTGTACCTATACTTGGTAAAACTAAAGGGCTGGTGGACTTAATATGCTGTTTTGATACTTGGTAAAACTTAAGCACTGGTGGAATTAATATGCTGTATTGATCATTTGTAAAACTAACGCACTGGTGGAATTAATGTGCTGTTTTGATACTTGGTAAAATTAAAGGGCTGGTGGAATTAATATGCTGTACCTATACTTGGTAAAACTAAAGGGCTGGTGGACTTAATATGCTGTTTTGATACTTGGTAAAACTTAAGCACTGGTGAAATTAATATGCTGTATTGATACTTGGTAAAACTTAAGGGCTGATGGAATTAATATGCTGTATTGATACTTGGTAAAACTTAACATGCTGTTTTGATACTTGGTAAAACTTAAGGGCTGGTGGACTTAATATGCTGTATTGATACTTGGTAAAACTAAATGGCTGGTATAATTAATATGCTGTTTTGATACTGGGTAAAACTAAAGGGTATGTGGAATAGATATAATGCAGTGATACTTGTTAAACCTAGAGAGCAGCTGGAATGAGTCAACAGTATTTTTGAAATGCAATCAGTTGTCATTTTGTTTGATATCTCCCACTGCAATATTTACCCAGGCCCATCGAGGCTTGGAGAAGTAGATTGGGCTGCATGGTGCTGACGCACAGAGCTGAAACCGACCAAACATAATATAATATTATTAATCAAATAATTTTGTATTGGCCCTTACAGGTCCGAGATCTGCTGTATTGGCACGAGGCCGAAGGCCGAGGCCAATGCAGCTGACCGAGGACCTGTAACTGGGACAATACGAAATTAATTGATTAATGACAATTTTATTAATTGACGCAATTAAAAACATGATTTATGATTTTTTAATATTGGTTGACCTTGTGTAATATAGGATAATCAATTAATAAGTACTGGTAAACCACTAGTCTTAGCCAGCCCACATATTAAAGTGTGCGAGTCTGACCGTCCCTACATATAAATCCTGGTGGTTTGTTTTGGTGGTAGAGCTTCAGATTTCAGTTCATCTCAGTCTTGGGTAAAAAGCCGACAAAATTGGAAGCAATGTCTCCAAAATGACCTGAAAAGTATTGATGGGAAAGTGAAACCTCAACACAAACAAAGTCAGAACTTTTAAGGAAGCTTCATGTATACAGACCAAATCTATTAGACATGTAGGATATTGGATAAACTGCGTTTAGTGTCTTAAATTTGAAGAGTCACCTAGAATTACAAGGGCCAAACCAAGTGAAAGGGGGCCTTGAGTATGTGCACCAAGCAAACACTCAAATCAGCCTGTGCATAATGACATAGCCCCAGATAAGAGGGGTATCCAAAGATTATTTCTTTATTTCTGCACAAAAACATATGTTATGGGTACTCATTAGAAGTGCCTCAGTGAGGTACTTCTAATGAGTACCCACAACATATGTTTTAGTGCAGAAATAAGAAAAATATCGGTACTTTTCTGACCAAAAAGGCGAAGACTTAAATCAGCCTGTGCTTCCACCCATTCTGCTGAGAGTCTTTTCTGTGCATACTACAGATAACTGTTTTAAAGCTTCTTTATATTCTTGCAGTCGGGGGTAGGTTGTATTCACACTAAGTTTAAGAATACTGAAATAATCCTTAAAATTCTGACGCCTTTAGGCCTTGCTGTAAGTCTCCTAAACTTTTAACAAATTTATTTCACCATCCAGCAAGGAGTCTAAAAGGTGCAAACGGAATGGCAAACAGTGTAGACCCTGATCATACTGCTCCTTCAGGAGCAGTCTGATCTGGGTCTGCACTAGTTAATGAGGCCTATCTGTACCAATACTTGGGATCATTATGATAGATTGCTTGAAGACCCCTTTTCCCTTGTTCCGGCCCATACATATTTGGATACAATTGCTTGTACACACGTGTGCCCTTTGTTCATTGTGATGACAATTTCAACACTGACTTGCCGGGTGATGGCCATCCATTATGGTGCTTTAGTTTCTCTTAGAATGTTAATAACCATGTATGATGGAACTTCAGTGGACCTAAAAAAGATGTGGTCTAATGTTAACACTTATCCTGCTGAATAAATTAATTTTGCCACACCAATTTCTGACTATCAACCAATCAAATTATCCTGTATAATGTGTTTGTTCAAAATACAAACAGAATGACATACAGTGTAGATCCTGATCAGATGGCTTCTGAAGAAGCCATCTGATCTAGAACTACACTGTTTGCAAATAAGAAGCCATCAGATCTGGATCTACACTGTTTGCAATAAGAAGCCATCAGATCTGGATCTACACTGTTTGCAAATAAAAAGCCATCAGATCTGGATCTACACTGTTTGCAAATAAGAAGCCATCAAATCTGGATCTACACTGTTTGCAAATAAGAAGCCATCAGATCTGGATCTACACTGTTTGCAAATAAGAAAGCATCAGAGGTGGATCTGCACTGTTTGCAAAGGTATGGCTTGTCCTGTTCAGCAGGATAAGGGTTAAAAATACTGTGTAGGGTAGCTAAGTATGGGTCATGGCAGACATAACATAAAATATTGGCTAGATATGCACTCAGTAATTGTCAACGTATTTTGAAATTCTGTAATCAAGTCATCTGGACTTGGTCTCTTTTGGTGCCATAATCGGTAGTATATGCATTCTGTGACTGTGGCACTTCTGGTCACCTTCATTTGTAATCAAGTAGGCTTAAAAATGTGCAGTGTCGTAGGCTGAACTTTTTAAACAAAAACTTAAATACTGAACTGAATTAAACCCATTTTGTACCAGAAACCCTAAAAGGGGTACCTTGGCAAACAGTGCAGGCCCAGATGAGACGCTGCAGAACACGGCATCTTATCAGGGCCTACACTGTTTGCTAAAAGTTGAGTCATTTTCCAAAATAAATTTTGAAGAAAACACAACCTGACACCCCTAAATTTTGAAATGAACTCCTGCTATATATATAAGGAGGAATATTCCATTTGGTACAAAAAGGGTTAAAATACAAGGCTCTAACTAGCTAAATAAATGCATGTTTTATTCTGTAATTCTGTAAATAAAAGTTTTAGACATTTTCGTTTGTATCTGAACTTTTTTGCAGTGCCTACCCGAGCCCCTAGATCTATAAAGTGGTCAGCTTGTGTGTGGGTGAATGATTTCATATTGAAATACATGTTTTTCCTTACAAATCAAGAATTACTGTATATATTGATTTAGTAATATATCATGCCTGATATCCATTAGTTTTCTTAGTTTTCACAGCATTACGAAAACATGCCTATACAAATACATTGACACCTTTATCGCCAAAAAAAATGAAGATTTTAAGATGAAAAATTACGATATTTTTCTTACTTCTGCTCAAAATATAGACTGTGGGTACTCGTTAGAACTGCCTCATTGAGGCGGTTCTAACGAGTACCCACAATCTATATATAAGAGCAGAAATAAGAAAAATAAGGTTTACCCCTGCAAAACCCTAGTTTTACTATATAGTGGGGTTCAAGGGGGTCAAAATTATAAAGGCGTGTTTTCTTGATGGGGACCCAATATACACGGACTAGTCACTACACTTAAGTGACACTATTTATCAGAAAAGGTTGTCGTGGCTAAGCGTGGCTGAGCCAGAATTATTTTGCAACATACAGTTTCATCGCCTCAGATAGCCCTTATTTCAACAAAAGTATATATTTTTTTTCTTTGAAAAGTAATAGTTGAACGTATTGCTTGTAGAAATGTAGAATCATTTTAGTGAAACGTTTAACAGTTTTTGTAAATTTTAACGAGAAACCTAGGTACCTGTTTTAGGTATTTTCTGCACATTTGGCATAAATTCGTCAAAGTTAGAGGCTTTAAGCTGCTTTTAATTCAATTTTAATCAATACTCTATAAAAATTTTCCAATCATATTGTGTCAAAATTGACAGCTAGCATTTAATTACTGATTTAAGTAATTTTGCATTAATTTTCATTTAAACGGGCCTCCGTGGCCTAATGGATAAGAGCGCTGACTCTTAGTCATTAGGTCTCTCACCGCCGTGGGTTCGAGCCTCGCTCGAGTCACGTGTGAGACGCCAAGTTCTGCAACGGAAGGTCAGGTGGTTTTTCTCCGGGTACTCCGGTTTTCGCCCACCTATGATTAACGATCGGCTCAATATGAGTGAAATAATCTTGAAAGGGCCGTAAAACCCAAACCAAAAAAAAAAAAAAAAAAAAAAAATTAATTTTCATTTAAGCCCCCGCCCATAGGGGCTTGAAGAAAGATATGGGCTGCATGATGCTTCCAGGCAGAGCTGAATCCAGCCCGCACACTAGTACTGGTAAACCGCTTAGAGGATCTAAGCCTGTCCAGGAACAGCGGTGCGAGGCAGACTGTCCATGCTAATAAACCCTATTGGTTTCATTGGGCGACAGGGCTTGAGATGTCATTTCATCTCAATGTCGGGTAAAAGTCCACAAAATTGGAAGCAACGTCTCCAAAATGACCTTTACAGTATTGACGGGGACATTAAACCTCAAATCAAACAAACAAACAAAATTAATTTTCATTGACTATAATTAATTAAAATGGCTGTATGATCAAGACATGACAACATATTTTTTGCAGCGCAGTCAGTTACTAGTCTGTGCATATTGGGTCCGATGTTTTCATTTACATCATATTATGTTTTTAATACAAAGTTTTATTACATTTACATCTTAAGTATTGACTGAATTGTCCTAAATTTTTGAAAAAAAATAACTTAGCAATTTGCAACATGAGTGTCATAGAATATGTATATCAAAATTTTCTTTTATTCTTTTACCTGTTACAACTATTGTCAGGTGTAGATCTATTCTAAGAAACAGTGCATTCTTGAAGGAAAAGAAAATACTACTGATTTCAATATTCATTAGACTTTGGAGTGGACATGGTACTCAATAACTGTCAAACCCCAACCAATTTCAAAGCTGTGGCTGCATCCTTAGAACTTAAGATTATGATGTCACAAACTGACAAGGATTGAAAAGTATTTGACCAAATATGACACAACAAGTGTGCAGGTATCCAATCAGATACAATTTCCACATTTCAGTAACTAGCACCTGCCCAATAAGAGATGGTCTATCATATGTCAGTCATCTGTGACAAGTCTAGAGTACAAAGAAATTGGTGAAGTTTGATGTACCTTTCTAGTGCACTGACCTCTGAAATTACATCAGAATGTCCCCCTTTGATCTGCTGCATTTGACTTAAAGTCTAATGGATATTGAAATTGGTAGTAACAGGCAAACAAAAACAGAAATTGTGACTCAAATTAAAAAAAGATTGTGCCTAACCCTTGTCAAGCTGAACATGACAACCTCTACCTTTCTAAGCAGTGTAGATCCAGATCAGATGGATTCTGAAGAAGAAGCCATCTGATTAGGATCTACACTGTTGGTCATTCTGTTTTTGAATTGAACAAATACATTGTACATATTAATAAGTAATTTTATATGTTGATAGTCAGCAATTCCTGTTGCAAAATTAATTTATTCAGCAGGACAGTGGTAAATGCTGTATTGTTTTAAAGAAAAAATCTACGGTATATGCAATTGCAGTAAAGCCATTGCAAAAAAAAATACAAGTATTTAAATTAATACTTGTTTTCCTTTTACATTCAGTAATTATCATAAATTATATAAGAATGGACTTATTAAAGTGTCATGAAACTACAAGACATGAAAATTGTAAAATTCAGTTGTAGAGGGCATTTCTCATTATAATATCCTTTGCATAAATACTGCTACAATTAGGGCTGGTACATTGAGTCGGACATCCACACTTAGAATAATTAAACTGTACTTCTCTCAGATTTTCAAATTACAGTAAAACCTGCTAAAGTGGCCACTGCTATTAAGAAAGCAACCTGTCTTAAGCAACCATACATTTGATTCCAGAAAATGACAAATGCATTCAAATCATGTGTATTAAGCAAGCACCTGTCTTAAGCAGGCACATTTTGGTTATCCTTAAGGTGCTTGCTTAAAACAGGTTGGACTATACTGTAAAATAAGCAGTTCAAACAGATAACTCTGGAATTGAATACCTACTGCTTGAATCTATATATTCCATATACTTTAAGAATGTATATTTCAGGAGATGAATGCCATACTAAGAATTTAAATCTTTGGTCAGATTGGGTTTTGCATGGTTTCCAGTTTTGAGCAATCTGGTATTCTCAAGCTTGTATGGATTATGTAGTTGCATTACAAAGTAGAACTTAAATGGCCCGAACTCCGATGGCTTGTTAACCATGGTTGAGTTGAACGCTTTTAAGAAAATTTCTTCGTTTATCTTGCAAGTGATTGTTGTGTGTACCACTTAGAATCGCCTCTATGAGGCGATTCTAATGAGTACACACAACATTTATAAAAAAGAAAACAGAAAAGATATCCCAAATTTAACTCCATTATGCCTCCTGGTATGTCACTAATAGTAATCCTCCATGGCTCTAACTACTGCTGTTTCGAACAAATTTTCATGGTCCCAAAGGAGTTTGAGCCATCGAAGTTTGAGTGTATATTTGTACATGTGTTTTCTATTGCTGGAACAAGGTAACTCAATAGCAGATGTTTTTGTCTTTGGACTTATTTTGATCATACACTCTGAGAGCTACTTGTGTCAGTAATTTGCAGTCTGTAGTGTTTCTGTCCATTTGCATGCTGCGAGTTTTCTTATGTAGCTTCTTAATTTATTATATTGTAAATAATTCATTCTTCCAAAACATTTAATGTTGTGCCATTCAAATTTTTAAAAACTGAGTTTTGCATCAATAGTCTGATATGGTTATGCATAGGTTCCTTATTTTGCATCTCATTGTTAATTTCTTTTAACATTAAAGCATCTAGAATTTCTGAATTGTTGTAGTATGTTTCATATTCTGTGAGCTTGGACTTAGATTTTTCATCTTCTTTGGTTTACTTAATATGATGTTGATTGGTTTTGCTTTTCGTATTTTCATTTTAATTATATCCTGATTTTAGCCATATTGTTGTTTGAATACTTTGACTTTTATCCTGACTTTGTTAAAATCTTCTCTGATTTTGATTTGTACAGTGCCCTTTTTTGGTCATCATTACATTGCTTAACATTCTGTAAATTGTTCTGCTTTCATTCTTTTTATTGATTGGCAATGTTGTTTTAAATTGGCTTTTTACAAACCTTATTCTGAGACAGTTTGATATTCTGTATCTATTTACCGGCATTCATTTTCAGTTGTTAGTGGTTTCATTATCTTTCCTGTGTCTTTGAAATTTGGAAATTTTCAGTTACAAGAAGTTACGGGTATAATATGTTTCAATTTTATTTGTGACTGTTACCCTATTTGCATATTTTCTTTATAAAGATTTAAAAAACTCCTTCACATCCAGTTCTAGTGCATCAATATAACAGACTAAAACATATCAACATGATAAATTAAAAAGCCTTTTGAAAACTTGTAGATAGAAGTCAGTGAAGAAAATAACAAAATATAACACTAGCTTTAGGAAGGTCCCAAAAAAGCATTCTTTCAAGGGGAGTCAAGTTTTGCAATGATACTTTTGTGTACCATGATAATAGGTGTCCCCTCTTAAAGAAAAGAACTTGCTCCTGGGTAGAAAATTCTTCCCTTTAATAGTAGACTCCCTTTTCAGAGACACAGGAAGTCACAAAAGTTGTGTCCCTTTGAAAAATGGCGAAAAAATCTTCCAGGTACAAATGTATATCCATTCCCTTGAAAATAAAAAAAATACATAATTATACACCTATGATAGGCTTTCATTTGAAGTGCAACAAGTGAAAATGTGTTGGACATGGTGACAGAGTGCAGACTCAGATCAGTCTGTATATGCAGACTCTTATCAGCCTGTATATTCAGTCATTCACACAGTCTGATTAGAGTCTTTCCATGCACTCACTGCATTCATGGTCATGGGAGTTAAGATTTTTCATGCACTCTAGGAAGACAGTTCTAATCTTTGCTTAGCACACAATGCTCAGAGAGATGTATTTTCTGTGTTGGTTGCTGACTCTTGTCTTGCCACTACTAGCAATGGCCGATCTTTATCAATTGTGTGAATTGCTACTCGGTTTGTGTGTTCAAAGATGGCTGTTGAGAGCAATCTTAGCTTTGAGCTGCAGGTTGCAGAAAGAGTAAGAGAAGTTTGAGGGAGAAAGTTCTGTTGGTGATATGCCTAACTTGTGGCCTTGGACATTTCTGCTTGGCAATGCTGATTCTTTTTGTCTCATATTTACCAACACCTTTTCTAATGAGGCCTCACCACTTTGCTTGGTCCTGTGCAAACTGTTCCCATGACTTTGTTGGTATGCCAAAGTCCGTAACCAATTTTGTACCAGAAATTCAAAAACGGGTGCAGATTGTGGCATCTGATCAGGGCCTACACTGTTTGCAAAATCTTCAGCCATTTTTCAAATAGTTTTTGGAGAAAACAACCTGACACCCCTAAATTTTGAAATGCATTCCTGCTATGTATAAGAAGGGATGATTCCATTTGGTACAAAAAGGGTAAATAAAGCTTTATCCAACAGCTGATAGGTAACAGATACATGCAGTACACAGTCAACTGCTACAAATAAATACTGAAATCTGTCTAGGTGATACAAGCCAGATAGTTAACTAACTGGTTATGTTGATGATTCAGGACATTTAACATCTTGAACATCTTCTGTCCAACACACAGCTCAGTCAAACTTTATTCTAACATGTGACATGTTGTTTGAAAGAATGATTTTAGTCTTTGGCAGAGCAGAACATTTTTACACATTCACCCAGTTTTTAACACATTCACCCAGTTTTTAACATAAGGGAAATATGGATATTAATACTGGTAAACTGAGAAATGCTAAAATAAATGACAATATAGCAAGAATGCACACAAACACACAAAATGAAAATCGGGGAATTAAGCTTTCTGTGCCAGACTAGCTAGATTGGGACAGTTAGGCTTCATTATTCATGACTTGGAATGTTCTTGATGATCCCAAAGGAAATAAAGTTTAATTTGGAAGTGACCATTTATTTTTCTCAAAGTGGGGTTTACCAGGGCATACATTGCAGGGACAAGTTAAAAAGCAATGACCATAGCATTCTACTGGAACAAGACTTTAGGTACTTAGGGGGTGCTAGCAGAGTCATTGTTCTTATCAGCTAATCAAGTGACTCAACAGGAAGGCTGGTGGGAAATTGGATTTGTGCTAAGTGTGATGACCTGTTATATCAGAAAGTGGGGTCATAATGAAGATGATGGCCTGATCTGTCTCTAAGTCTTAGGGGATGCCCAGAGGATAGAGATGGACATCTGGGAGCCATCACATGCATGGAGCACCAAAACCCTTATAAATTAAAATGTACCAATAAAATTAACTGTAGAAATGCTGGTCAGATATACTGATAGTCTGGGGGCCCCTGCCCATTTAGACTTGGAGAAATAGATTGGGCTGCATGATACTTCCACACAGAGCTGAAACCAACCGCACACAAATACTGGTAAACTGCTTAGAGTGTCTAAGCGTGCCCAGGCAAAGTGGTGCGAGTCGGACCGTCCCTACATATAAACCCTTTTGATTTGTTTGGGTGGCAGGTCTTGAGATGTCATTTCATCTCAATGCCGGGGTAAAGTCTCACAAAATTGGAAGCAAAGTCTCCAAAATGATATAAATAGTGTCAACAGGGATGTAAAACCTCAATTCAAACAAAATTGGTACATGTAGTCTGTTGGATGAGAAATAAATTGTAATGATTAGTGGTAGACATTGTAACCCTTCACTGGAAAGCGCCAGCATAATTGGCTCATTTGTCTCACAGCTAACTCTCAGTTTCTGTTTCTTTACTTGTATGCTTATTTTTGGACTTAATTGTAACTATACTCTTCCTTGATATCATGAAATGAACCAGTTCATAAGATTTGTGGTTCAATTAAAATAAGTGGCGTGTGTTTGGTATGTTTTCACTGCCAATGTTTACTTCTATTTGATTTCCAGTAATTATATTACCAAAAAAAAAAAAATTATTGAAGTTTCAGTTTTCAATCTATAACTTTGTATATTTATAAGCATACTTAAGGTTAATAGAGTTTGGTGTTTGATTTCATTGAAGCATTATCCTGTATTATTGGTTGATAGTAACAAAAGATACCAAGTTACAATATGGAAGTTTTTGTACTGAGTTACATTCCCTGATACAGAAACAAATGCAGATTCAGTTTTATATCAATAACGATGGTGCTTTCAGTGAAGACCGGACTGAGGACTTCTCTCTGTGTTTGAGTTGGATAGGATTCTATTTGTACATGTACTTGAAAATAAATTGTCCAAAGATATAATTGAAAATAGTTTTCTGTTCAGTTTCTATACATCTTCAAACTGATTGATTAAAGATTGATTTTTCATAAGACCATAAACTGATTGATTAAAGATTTTTTTTTCCTAAGACCATAAACTGATGGATTTAAGAATGATTTTCATAACACCAAAAAAAAAACTGATGGATTTAAGAATGATTTTCATAAGACCAAAAAACTGATGGATTAAAGAATGTT
This sequence comes from Lucinisca nassula, assembly GCA_963580285.1. Taxonomy (NCBI): domain Eukaryota; kingdom Metazoa; phylum Mollusca; class Bivalvia; order Lucinida; family Lucinidae; genus Lucinisca; species Lucinisca nassula. The sequence goes on along the minus strand of OY757017.1, from coordinate 5,554,317 downwards.
TTTTCCTAAGACCATAAACTGATGGATTTAAGAATGATTTTCATAAGACCAAATACTGATTGACTGAAGAATGTTTTTTCCTAAGACCATAAACTGATGGATTTAAGAACAATTTCCATAAGACCATAAACCAATGGATTTAAGAATTGATTTTCATAACACCAAGAAACTGACGGATTTAAGAATGATTTTCATAAGACTTTAAACTGATTGATTTAAGGATGATTTTCATAAGAGTTAAAAAATGATGGATTTGAGAATGATTTTCATAAGATTATAAACTGATTGATTTAAGAATATCTTTCATAAGATCATAAGTTGATTGATTTAAGAATGATTTTCATAAGATTATAAATTGATTGATTTAAGAATGATTTTCATAAGACCATAAACTGATTGATTTAAACTGACTGTTTGACATTTAGCTTGTGAATTTGTAGGAATAGGTTACATCAAGTAATCTGACTGGTTCAAAGTTAGAAATGGGTGTGAAAAAATAAGCTATTTGGCAGGATAAAGGTTAAAGGCAGGTTTTCTGGTATGTGGCTCATTAGTCTGACACCAGATCAAGGAGGGACTTTGAAAATGAGTTTTACCCTAGCTAAGTTTTGATAACTCATGCAATATAGCAGCGTTAAAAAATTGTACATTTAATTTTCCCTCGAATCATGGAGTATCATTTTAAAATGCTACTGATCATCCTGGTCACAGGGCCTTGTGCGACTTTATTTGAGTTAGAAAAAAATATATACGGTAATACTACTATATAAAGTCTCAAAAGTGTAATATTTTTTCTACATCAATATGTTACACCTGTGGACACAAAACTGTTCAAACTCCGATGAAGTACCTTTGCATCAAGTTAGTTTGACAAGCAAATGTCATTCATCAAAGTAGTCTAAAACTAAGTCAAGCAATATACATTGATTTGTCTCATTGTGGCAAGCACTTTTTCCAACTTTAGATCTGATTGACATTCGAGATGTATTCTGATTTGACAGTGCAGGGTCTACAATGAAATGTACAACACATTGTGTTTTGAATTTATTCCTGTCTTGCAGTTGACTGACAGGATGTAAGAAAATATTGAAACATCAGACAAAATGAAATGAAGCTCATCAAAGTTTGAACGGATTTGTGTCCTCAGGTGTACAAAGATAAGTTACACATACTTTGATATCTCTGAAGCTACATCATTTCCTGCTCATTCAGCTGCCTGTTTCTTAGAATAAAACTTCATCTTACATTTTATAGCTCATAAGCTTGTCTAGAATGTTATACTTTCAATACACACATGCAAAACATTATTTTTTACATGACAGCACTTATGCTACATTCCATAACACTGTATAGGCTGTCAGCCAAAGCTTGTGGCTTACTTTTTCAAAGCCTCATTAGTTTAACAAATTTGTAATTAGTCAGCTAGTATGTTACACCACAACATTATTTATAACACTATTGATGGGATCCAAAGCAGAGAGCATGTTAGTTAAACAACCCTGCTATATCCAACAAAAATGTGTAGATTATCTTGAAATTGTGTTATATCCAAAACCATGTTATAACCAACAGTGTTATAATGTGGTTGTGGTGTATTTTTTCTGAAGAATGTGAACAGCTTTTGCAAAAGCTACTCAAATTTTATATCATTTGCTGTATTTAATAATCAAAGTTTTAATGATATGTTAATCAATAACTTTGATAGCTTTGAACAACTGGGCTCCGTATGGCCCCAGATGTTTGTATGCCCCAGATAAGAGGGGTATCCCACAACATATGTTTTATGTAGAAATAAGAAAAATATCAGTCTACTTTTCGGATGAGAAAGTGCCTTGTTTGGAGCTGTGTATGTATGCATCAGATTTAATTAGCTATTCTTTCCACCTCTTCTGCTGAACCTAATTCGGATCAAATTGCAAATTGAAAATAAATATGAATATGCGTTTAAAGATTTATGTTTTTCTGGTCCAGTATAAAACATTTTATCACTCCTAAGCTCCTATCATACCTTAGCTCTTCTGTTAAGTTTTCAAAATGTATATAATTCAGAAGATAGTTGCTAAGAAAAAACATGTGGAATTTTCTTTAGTTTTCACTATACATGTAATGATATTTCATTGTCATTCGAATGTTTTTATTAAATTTAAAGCAACTCTGTTCGACAATAGTCATCCAGGAAAATTTTAGAAGCAATTTCATTTTGCATGTTTTTTACTGTAAAACCTTGTTTTTCAGTCTCACGGTCATTGTAAATATGTCCTGTATTTGTTTTGATCCATATTTTGTTAATGATTGTCATATTACAGATTCTTAACATTATTGTTACGTGTTTCATTTGTATCCATAAATTAATACACATAAACCTCAGAATAAAACTGTTTATTATAACATGTTGTCAGATATAACATGGTTTCAAGTTGGATCCCAAAAAATCTATAGATTATATTATAAAAAATGTCTATAAAAGATAATTTTTCTTTAACCCATTTAGTACCAGAAACCCCAAACTGGGTACCCTGGCAAACAGTGCAGGCACAGATCAGACACCGCGTTCTTCAGGGGCTCCACTGTTTGCTAAAAGTTCACTCATTTTGATGAAAACACAACTTGACACCCCTAAATTTTCAAATGGACTCCTGCTATATATAGGGAGGAAGATTCCATTTGGTACAAAGAGGGTAAAAGATGGATCTCAAAAACCTATATATTACATGAATTTTGAAAAATGACCATAACAGGTCTTTTTGTTATAAAATTAATACCTTTTTTGCTCACCTGTCACATAGTGACAATTCAGCTTTTGTGATCACATTTTGTCTACTGTCCTTGCATGTGTCCCTGTCCGTAAGCATTTTATTCAAACGACATCTCCTCCTAAACCACTGACTGGATTTTGACCAAACTTCACAGGGATAATCCTTAGTTGGTCCTCTTTCAGATGGTTCTGGTCCATTGCACATCTAGGTCACAGGAGCCAGAAATGAATATTTTTAACTGAAAACTTATTACATGTATAATAAAAAAAATCTTGCCTGAAACCAGAAGGCCCAGATCTTGAAGCTTCATCTAGTGGCCTTCTACCAAGATTGTTTAAATTATAGCCTTAGGGTCAAAAATCTTGTCTGAAGGCCCAGGTCTTTGATATTTGGTTTGAAGCTTCATCTAGTGGACCTCTACCAAGATTTTGAAATTATAGCCTTGGGGCCAAAAATGGCCCAGCCCCAGGCCCACATGTTTTACATAGATTTATATTGGGAAAACCTGTAAAAATCCAGAAGGTCCAGGTCTTTAATATTTGGTATGAAGCTTCATGTAGTAGACCTCTACCAAGATTGTTCAAAATATAGTCTTGGGGCCAAAAATGGACTTATATAGGGAAAACCTTTAAAAATCTTCTTGTCTGAAACCAGAAGGTACATAGACTTATAAATAGGGGAAGCTTTAAAAAATCGCCTTTTCTGAAATCACAAGGCCCAGGTCATTGATGACTAGTAAGTTAGCTTCATCTAGTAGACCTCTACCAAGATTGTTAAAATTATGGGCTTGGCGCCAAAAGGGCCAACATATTTTACATAGACTTATATAGGGAAAACCTTTTCAAATTATAGCCTTTGGGCCAAAAATGACCCCGCCCAGGAGTTCAACTGATGTACAGGCATAATTATTGACAACCTTGGATCTGTGAAAATATTGATATCAATCAGGTCAGCAAACATGTCTTGCCTTTCCTTCACAGTTTCTTTTTAGCTCACCTGGGCCAAAGTAGTATGGGCAGTCGTCCCCCAGCCCTCTTCCGTCTTCTGTCCGTCAGCACCTTTGGCCATTTATATCTCTGCAGCCTGCAGGCTAATCTCAATCATTTCTTATCTGTAGCATGCCTCTGGTGGAGCATTGATGACATTAGCTTTTTATCAAAATTGAATGAAAATTTTGGTTACTATGGCAACCACAAGGTCCCACAGACTTACAATGGGAAAATGCTTGCCATCACCGTAGCGCCTTCAGTATTGATCTGATCATTCTGAAACTTATATGTAAGATGGTTGGGGATAAAAACTTGAACGAGTTCGAAACCGGCAAAGTAGGCCCATTAATGATAGAGTTATATCCCCTTGATTGCTGAAAATGCCTATTTTTGACCTTGTCATCACCGTAGCCCCATCAGTTTTGATCGGATCTTCCTGAAACTTACAAACAGGTAAGTCAGGGTTAAAATCTCGGATGAGTGCGAAAACGGACAAGGTCAGCCTATCTATAGTAGAGTTACATCCCCTTGACTGCTGAAAATGCCTATTTTTGACCTTGTCATCACGGTAGCCCCTTCAGTTTTCATCGGATCTTTTTGAAGCTGTGGGTTGATTGTATCGATTCCTGGTCATTGCCTCCACTTCTATTTTACAAGTAAATAAGTAAGGGATAAAACCTCGGCTGAGTTAAAAAACTGGTGAGGTCGGCCTATATTTCAGAGAGTTATGTTCCCCTGGATTACAGCAAATGCCTATCTTTGAGCTTGCCATCACTGTAGCTTCTTCATTTTTTATGGGAACTTTTTGAAACTTACATGTAAGTAAGTCGCAGATAAAATCTTGGACGAGTTTGAAAACTAATGAGATCAGCTGCAGCCTATTTATCATAGTGATGTTCCTTTGATTGCAGAAAATGCCTGTTTTTGACTGTAACTTCTTGTTTTCATTGGATCTTCTTGAAACTTATATGTGAGTAAGTTGGGGATAAAAGCTTGGATGGGTTCGAAAACTCGATGTCAGTCAATTAATCACGGAGTTATGTCCCCTACTTGGCTGAAAATGCTTATTTTTGACCTTGTTATCACCGCTGCCCCTTCAATTTTGATTGGATCTTCTTGAAACTTATATGTAAGTAAGTCAGGGATAAAAGCTCAGATGAGTTAAAAAACCGGTGAGTTCTGCCTATTTATCATAGAGTTACCGGTATGTCCCCCTTGATTGCAGAAAATGCTTGCTTTTGACCTTGTCATCACCGTAGCCCCTTCAGTTTCTATCGGATCTTCTTGAAACTTACATGTTAGTAAGTTAGGGATAAAAGCCCGGATGAGTTCTGATGATGTCAGCCTATTTACGTATAATTGTTATGTCCCTTTGATTGCAGAAAATGCATGTTTTTGACCTTGTCATCACCATAGCCCCTCCAGTTTTGATTGGATCTTGAAACTTAAAAGCAAGTAAAACAGGGATATATACATTATTTAGAAAAAAAATACCGTTTATGTTCATTTATCTATATAATTAATTAGATACATTTGGAATCCATCATAAAATTGTTGTTATCCAAAACCATGTTATTTTGAACATTTGAACAGTGTAAAAGAGGTTGTGGTGTACTTTGTTTAAATCTAATTTCTTGCCATATTTACCATAATCTATAGTTGGACAGGCAGGCCTGAGCAAACAGTTTGTTTGAATTGGGGTTTAACGTCCCCGTCAACACTATTTAGGTCATTTTGGAGACGTTGCTTCCAATTTTATGGGACTTTTACCCGACATTGAGGTGAAATGATACCTCAAGCCCTGGCGCCCAATGAAACCAGAAAGCTTATTATGCATTGGACGATCTGACTCACACCGCTTTGCCTGGGCAGGCTTAGTCCTTCTAAGCAATTTACCAGTACTTGTGTGTGGTCAGACTCAGCTCTGCGTGGAAGCATCATGCAGCCCAATCTATTTCTTCAAGGCGAAAGTTTAGATCCAGATGAGATGCCATAGAAATTGCAGCGTCTCAGCTGGGTCTACACTGTTTACCACTCATCCAGCTATATTTAGACACAGCATGTGGTAGTTAATTATACTTGTTCAAATTTTAGAACAAATATTGTAAGGAGATGAGGTGTCCAAATATATTATTATTATTATTATTATTATCGACCTTATTTATAGAGGGTAACACATTTAGTACTGGTACTAATCTTCCATGTGGCCCTCTTTTCCTGGGTAAGAACCAGTACTAAGCAATGTGGATAAAGTTTCTTGCTCAAGGAAACAACACGTGGCGCTTGCGAGGAATGAACCGGCTACCTATCGATCTCAAATCCGATGCTTTACCACTGCACCACAGCACTATATAAGGTAAAGAAGGCAACATTCCTTTTTTTTTTCCAATAAAATTCAGGCTTGATATTTCATGTGAATCGTCTGCCTGCAGAAGATTTGCATGCACTGTCTAGCCTGTTTTTCTCTGAAAAATAAGAACAGATATTTGAAAACTCAAGATATTTGAAAATGCCATCTGCTGTTAACCCTTTAGATGTCGAGAAAAACTACATCTGAAAATGTCGTCTGCTTACGTTGTCTGCTGAATTTTTTTTGCAAACTTTTTAAAAAAAACTTTTTGCATTCAGGCAAACAGTGGGGGCCCAGATCAGACTGCTCCTACAGGAACAGTCTGATCTGGGCCCTCACTGTTTGCAAAAAAATAATTTTTTTAGGTAACCAGCAGACAGCAAAGCAGACGGCAATTATTGTGATTTGCATTTTATGGGTTAAGAATTGATTTGTTTGTTTGTTTGTTTGTATTAGGGTTTAACGGCCCAGTCAACACTAGGTCATTTTTGAGCCGGTCAGTTTACCTATCTACACTTTCCTGGGCAGGCTTATACGTAAGCGGTTAACCAGTACAGCACACATTCTATCGCCAGAAACTGACAACTGCCCTTCTTGAATCAGATGAAGGGAGAAAATGACCGTAGAAAAGATTTCATGATCAGTCTCCATGAAAGAATGTTACCGACCCCAGCAGGTATCGAACCTGTGTCCTGATCATTAGTCAGACGCACATCCGACTTAGCTACAGAGGCCGGCTAGTTAAGAATTGATGGTATAAGTAAAGTATTACAATGTATGGATACACAAACTTGCCCACATCCTTTCTCTATCACGAGATAATCATCCGAGTTTTGTCATAATGATCGTTAGTTTTGGTTTTCTACAGCTGAATACTTGTGCTGCTATCAGATGGTATTGCCTCAGTTGCTGCTTTGTCTTTGAAGTATGTGTTTTGAAAATAATAAAAAATTGTATGCTGCCGTTTCAACTATTCATTTCATAAATTTAAAATCGTACATCATTTTTCGCTTCGGGGAAAGGCTGATAGTAAATTTAATAAGAATGCCAGCAAAATACAGTAACCTGAAGTATGCAGGAGTACACTGTTTTTCATATTACAGCTGAAAATGTTGAACTTGCCAGAACCCTTAAATTTCAGTTAAAGTTTGTTTTGTTTGATTTGAGGTTTAATGTCCCCCTCAACACTGTAATGGTCATTTTGGAGACGTTGCTTCCAATTTTGTGGGACTTTACCCGACAATGAGATTAAAAAACATCTCAAGCCCTGTCGCCCAATGAAACCAATAGGGTTTATAAGCATGGACGGTCCGAATCGCACCACTTTGCCTGGGTAGGCTTAGCTCCTCTAAGCGGTCTACCAGTACTCGTGTGCACTGCTGGGAAGCACTATGCAGCCCATCTATTTCTTCAAGCCCCAATGATGGGGGCTGAGCCCTGAAAAGGAAGAATGAGGCGAAGGAAAGATTTTAATCAATAATTATAAGATAGCTCTTTTCTTGTAGGGTCCGTAGACCCGTATTGATGTCGGGAGAAAAAAAATGTTTGATTGAAATAGTTTCCTTCCGTGAAGGTGTACCCTTATCCTTAGTGGTGATTGAAAAACTACTACATGTAATTCTTGTCCTGCTGAATAAATTTATTTTGCCACACCCATTTCTGACTATCAACCAATCAAATTACTTCATATAATGTATACTTTCAAATATGCAAACTTAAGGCTATCCTTTTGGCTTTCCGCTAGTGATGTTTCCATTAGAGTCTAGTTGTTTCATGTTTGTGTTTCTTTCCCTTGGTGTCTCTGATGGGAGCTGTGGATTAATTGTATCGATTCCTGATCATTGCCTTCACTTCTATTTAATGACAGTGTAGATCCTGATCAGATGGCTTCTCTAGAAGCCATCTGATCTGGATCTTCAATGTTTGCGAAGGTAGGACCCACCATGGATCAGTGGTTAACAAATCTGTTAGCAAGGCTTGTTGATGGGACAGTGTTCTTATCTGAAGTTTAACTGGAATTTAATTTGGATCAGAATCTTCCGCATTTGCCCAGCATATTGTTTGTCTCAACTACAGTTTTGCAAGATTAACAGGTTTTTTTGCAGTGCTGTTAAACTTTTGTTTCACCTTACTACACAGAAATATGTCTCTTTTTGACAGAATTTCAATTTTGCAGAGCTTTTGTACACAACTTCTCTTACATCATTTGTTTGTTTGTTTGTGTTGAGGTTTTATTTCCCCACCAACACCTTGTAGGTCATATTTGAGACATTGCTCCTGACTGGAACTTTTACCCAAGATGAAATAACATATTAAGCCCTACGGCCCAAATAAAGCGCTAGGGTTTAAGGGACGATCCAACTCGAACCACTTTACCTGGGCAGGCTTAGACCTTCTAAGTGGTTTACCAGTACTCAAAAGTTGGGTCGCTTTCAGCTCTGCGCCGAATTACCATGCAGCCCAATCTATTTTTCAAGGCCTCGATGGGCAGGGAAGCTACATTGTGTGTTTGTTTTTGTAAATTTTCTTTCATTGACCTCAGATTTATGATTCAGATATTTCTGACTGCATGATATATCTCTTTCAAAATAATTAACCCATGAAGTGGCAAGCATGACAGTTGTCGTCTGCTTTGCCGTCTGCCGGTTACTTTAAAAGTCATTTTTGCAAACAGTATGGACCCAGATAAGACTGCTCTCTAGGACCAGTCTTATCTGGGCCCAAGACTGCTCTCTAGGAGCAGTCTTATCTGGGCCCAAAACTGTTTACCCATATGAAAAAATATTTCTAAAAAGTTTGCAGAAGATTCAGCAGATGACATGACTTGAGCAGACGACATTTTCAGATATTGTTTTTCTTGGCATCTTGAGGGTTAACATAGCTTCAAACAAAGGGCGTAGCAAAACTAATTTGTTTTTGTCTGTAACATGCCTTTCTTGAAATGAAACTCACATTTGAGACAATTTATTAGCACTGACTCAAATATTGTTTCTTAGTAATTTTGGATAAAGGAGCACTGCAGCATAAAATTTAACCCTTCAAGCTCTGTAGAAAATTCTAGGGCAGATGGCAATTTAATTTTCTTTCATTTTTCAGCAAAAATAAGGCTTGACATTTCATGTGAAACATGAAATGTCTAGATGTTTATATGCTGAAAACAAGAAAATATACTTTGAAGATACATTCGTCTAAATTTGCTCAGCACTTGTTCAATCCAAAAGGTACAGTAACATTCCTATATTAAGACCACCTTTGGGACTGTTCAAAAGTGGTCTTTAAGACCACTTTTGAACAGTCCCAAAAGTGGTCTCTGACCAGAGGACACCTTATGCAGAAAACACAAAGAAAGAATAACAACAACATACTAAATAAGCTTGTTAAAGCAGAATTAGTCTTAACCCTTGTCCTGCTGAATATTCATATATGCCACACCTACTACCGATTATCATCCGCCCCCGCCCATAGGGGCTTGAAGAAATATATGGGCTGCATGATGCTTCCACGCAGAGCTGAAACCGACCCGCACAGGTGTACTGGTTAACTGCTTAGAGGATCTAAGCCTGTCCAGGCAAAGCGGTGCGAGGCGTGTGGCAAAAGACAGTAAACAAGCGAAATGAAAACAGTTAATAAATATTATTTTAATGCCACATTAGAGAACAAATTAAACCTGTTATAGAAATCAATATAAATAATTATTCCTTTTGTATTAAGTACAATAACCATTAGAATTACACTTTCCTATCTTTTCCTTATGTGTTGATCCCTTACATCTTCTGTTCTGTAATTCCACTGTTCTGGTATTCTGTTCAATATTATGTTCTATAGTTCTGGTGTTCTTTAATTCCACTGTGGTGTTATTCCTTTACTCTTCTTTTCTATAAATCCAATGTTCTATAATTACTCTGTTCTGTTATTTTCTTCACGTTTCTGTTCTATGAATCCTATGGTCTGTAATTCCTCTGTTCTGTTATTTCCTTCACTTTTCTGTTCTATGAATCCTATGTTCTGTAAATCCTTTGTCTAATGTTCTTCCATTACTATTCTGTTTCTCTTGTCTCCTTAGTAACAACGTCAACGTCATTACGTTACGTTACTTATTGTTCACAAAACCTAATGTATAATTAATGAACCTAGTTGTACTGTGAATATTATATATTTAACAAAAATGAAATAAATGATTGCATGGAAAAGTTGTTATCGTGGAGAATCCACGACACTCCACACCCCAATAATTTTCAATACATTTGTTATTTTGTTTCTGATTTAAATTTGTAATATAACAATTGTGTATGAAGCTAAAGGTGGTTGATTTATGTTAATGCAAACATAACAGAAAGACAGTCTATGATAAGAATGATCAAGAATGACGGAATATATATATAATGTCATCAACAAGAAGCTTTTCAAGAGGATTTCAACTGATAATTATGGTAATTTAATTTGAGTTAAGAAGCTGAGCATCCTCACCCAAGCATGAAATATCTGTTGATTACCGGTATTTGTTAGCAGCTCACTTGTATCCATTCGACAATCCGATTGAAGTGTCCCTCTTTCGAACAAAGATTTCAATATCTCCATCCCATTGTTTGGATTTTCCACTAAGGTCTTCCTAGTGCCGCCAGCAGTTGACTGTGTGTTTACAGAATTAGAATCCCCTTTTCTCTGTGCCTTTCCAGTTTCTAGAAATGAATGGTCCACCATCTGCTGATCTGTATCTTGCTGTTGTATCCATGATTTCTGTAATTTGTGGTCAGCTCCCACCCTCCGTTTGTCATTATCTTCAATTTTAGTTGCCTTGCTGCCTGCAATTGCCTCTGTCCAAGCAAAGGAATCTTGAGATCTTACCGCAGGTGCACAGCTCTTATGCTCCAAATGCTCAAGTTTTTCTTTTATCTGGATTATTTCATTGGATAACTGTTGCATTGTTTCAGTATATCCATTAAGTGATGATTGAATCATTGCCCTTTCTGTCTCTAGCTTTGAAATTCTCTTTTTTAAAATTGTATTTTCTTTTGTACACTCTACCAGATCTGACTTGGCTTGCTGAAGTTCATTTAGAATTCGATTATATTCTCCTCCATCATTACTCTTTGTTCCGTCATGCGGTTTATCTGGTTCCTCTGATGGGGGTTCCTTGTCGGCTGTATTATATATCCTTCGTGTTCTCATTCCTTTTTCACTACCTTGAAATGAATTAAACACTTCTTTCTTTACGTGAGGCAATTGAGGTTTATTTAGTTGAACAAAATTTACATTCAGTTGGCACAAACTTCTATGGTGATAATTTTCCCTTTTGCAGAAAAAACAGGTCTTCTTTGTAAAGCACTCAAATGCTCTGTGTCCACGTTTAAGGCACAAAAAGCAACTTCCTAATCCTTTGAGATATTGCTTTCTATCTTCAGGTGTTGTATAATTCGGACAGCAGTCATTCAAATGATCCCCACCACAGAAACTGCAGAGTTGTCTAAATAATGTTTCTTTAGTTGAAATTTTAGTTTCCATCTTAGATATTTATTCACTCTAGGCCCCTTTTGAAATTCCCGGGTTCCGGCACCAAATAATGTGGCAAAAGACAGTAAACAAGCGAAATGAAAACAGTTAATAAATATTATTTTAATGCCACATTAGAGAACAAATTAAACCTGTTATAGAAATCAATATAAATAATTATTCCTTTTGTATTAAGTACAATAACCATTAGAATTACACTTTCCTATCTTTTCCTTATGTGTTGATCCCTTACATCTTCTGTTCTGTAATTCCACTGTTATGGTATTCTGTTCAATATTATGTTCTATAGTTCTGGTGTTCTTTAATTCCACTGTGGTGTTATTCCTTTACTCTTCTTTTCTATAAATCCAATGTTCTATAATTACTCTGTTCTGTTATTTTCTTCACGTTTCTGTTCTATGAATCCTATGGTCTGTAATTCCTCTGTTCTGTTATTTCCTTCACTTTTCTGTTCTATGAATCCTATGTTCTGTAAATCCTTTGTCTAATGTTCTTCCATTACTATTCTGTTTCTCTTGTCTCCTTAGTAACAACGTCAACGTCATTACGTTACGTTACTTATTGTTCACAAAACCTAATGTATAATTAATGAACCTAGTTGTACTGTGAATATTATATAATTAACAAAAATGAAATAAATGATTGCATGGAAAAGTTGTTATCGTGGAGAATCCACGACAAGGCGGACCGTCCATGCTAATAAACCCTATTGGTTTCATTGGGCGACAGGGCTTGAGATGTCATTTCATCTCAATGTCGGGTAAAAGTCCCACAAAATTGGAAGCAATGTCTCCAAAATGACCTTTACAGTGTTGACGGTGACATTAAACCTCAAATCAAACAAACAAACTACCGATTATCAACCAATCAGATTACCTGTAGCAAACTATTACAACAAATTCGCAATCTAAATGACAAACAATGTAGATCATGATCAGATGGCTTCGTCAGAAGCCTCCTGATCTGGATCTACATTGTTTCAAAGAAAAGGCATATCCGGGTTCAGCAAGACAAGGGTTAATTTAAGGTGGTCTTAGTAGTGGAATTTCACTGTATATATAGCTTATTGAAACCAAGATTGTGTTAAAGAATGAAAGTTGGAGAAATTAGAGACTCAATGCAGCAGTGTTATTTCCCATTGCTGCAAAACTGAGGTTCTACTGTGAAGCAGTACCATAATTTGTTATTTATCACAGACTGTATATTCGGCCTGAAAATGCTAATAAATGTAGATAAAAATACCCTTTTTGTTTTTCTTTCTTTCTACCCTCCACCTTCCATGGACTTTCAGTACTGACAATATAGATAGACCTTCTTAATGACATTTAACCCTAAAGATGATATGAATAACTGCATCTGAAAATGTAGACTTTCGGATGAGTGTTTAAACCGAGGTCACGTCTCGGTATGACCTAAGCTGTTGGTGGGATGTAAAACTCAAACACTCGCTCACTCACTCACATCTGAAAATGTTGTCTGCGGAATTTTCTTGTAAACTTTGCAATCATATTCTTGCAAATAGTGTGGAACTTGCAAGATCAGAATGCTCCGAGGAGAGGTTTAATGAAAATCTATCAAAGGATTCAGAAGATACTGAGCGGACAAGAAAGTGTTATGGACAGACGGATGGACAGACGAAGGCCATTCCTATAATACCCCCTCCGCTTTGTGGCAGGGGATTAAAAAGGTGTACTTATGTTTGTTTGTGTTGAGATTTTACGTCCCAGTCAACACAGTTTAGGTGCCGATTTTGTGGTACTTTTATCAGACACTGAATAAATTGATATCTCAAGCCTAACTGCCCAAAGAAACCACAAGGGTTTAAATGTCTGTCAGACTTACTGTATGTATAAGGTTAGAAAAAAACAACACATAACACCTTTTTCATATAGTTTGATTCTATTTTTGCAAGACATTTTGGTTGACTAGCATGGCACATCACTAACATTGAAATTTACTCTCAAGAAATTAACCCTTATCTTGCTGTTCACAACAACCCCTATCTTTGGAAACAGTGTAGATCCCCATCTGATCAAGATCTACACTGTTTGGCATTCAGTTTATGAATTTGTAGCAAAAAATTACATCAAGTAATTTGATTGGTTGAAAGACAGAAATGGGTGTGGCTTAAATGAATATTCAGCAAGATAAGGGTTAAGGGGAATGGATACACCTGGCAGATTTTTCTGCCATTTTTCAAAGGGAGACAACTTTTGGAACTTCCTGTTCACTTTTCTATAAACTCTGGCCCACTTAACCCTTATCTTGCTGTTCACGACAACCCCTATCTTTGCAAACAGTGTAGATCCAGATCAGATGGCTTCTAAAGAAGCCATCTGATCAAGATCTACACTGTTTGGCATTCAGTTTATGAATTTGTAGCAAAAAATTACATAAAGTAATTTGATTGGTTGAAAGACAGAAATGGGTGTGGCTTAAATGAATATTCAGCAAGATAAGGGTTAAGGGGGAATGGATACACCTGGCAGATTTTTCTGCCATTTTCAAAGGGAGACAACTTTTGGGACTTCCTGTTCACTTTCTATAAACTCTGGCCCACTTAAAAAGGGGACTACTGTTAAAGGAAAGAATTTAGCCCAGAGGAGCAAATTCTTTAAAGTGTTGACCCCTATTGACATGGGAGACAAATACTTTTGAAGGAGTTGCCTCCCCTGAAGGTGTATCCATTCCCCTTAAGCACATTATTAACACTGAAATGCACAATAACCTCTTTATAACACTATTGTTTGGGTCCAAAGCAGTATTTGAGAACTAACATCCCCATCAACACTTTTTAGGTCATTTTGGAGACGACGTTTTGTGGGACTTTGACCCACCTATAGTGGGATTCGAACCTGGGCTTCTCGGGTGAAAGTCCAATGCCCTAACCACTGAGCCAAAGAGTCGACTCTGATGCAGTTGTCAGTGAGTGGTGATAAACCTATAAGCAATGCATATAATCTACCAAGGTAGATAACCGAAGGGAAGAATTGTGGTCTGTAAAATATGAAAGGGCATCTCAAGCCCTACCAACCAAACAAACTTTTTCTCCAAGCCACAAGATGGATGAGGGCCTAAACAGTGTTTATTAAACACCATGTTATAGACACATCCAAAGTCTATGTCACACAAGGTCAAAGGTCATTAGCCTTGTTTTATCTGGTGGGCAAAAAAACTTCCTGTTCCATACTCTACTGCTGATGTAGCATGAAATGTTTTCTGTAATTACTATTGTTAAATCGTCATTCTATCAAAATTGTTGGCCACAAACCATTTTTGACATTAAACTGCTTCTTTTTCGTTTAAATTTGGATGGAAAATATACATTTCCGTTCGTTAAATAAAGCGCATCAACTACGTTTTGGTATGATGGTGGGAAGTTTTATAATGCTTTTTAGGCAACAAAGTTGGGATAAAATGTCAGAAGAGACTGGTTCTACCGTATTCGCCCTATTTACCGCACCGTGCGCTTAGTTTTTTCAAAATCGTGTCAAAAAATCACAGCGAAAAATCTACCTAATTAGCGCACACTCGATGCGAAAACAATAGCTTCCGAGATGATGCATACTGATATTTAATGGGACGGAAAAGGATACTAAAGCATTGCCTTCACTGTTGAAGAAATAACGGTAAGTTTTTATACATTTACTGTGAGAGCTTCCATGGGGAGGTTACTGTAAAGTGTGCGCTTATGCAGTTCCTTTTCAAAAATAGCTTTGGTGTGCGCTTATAGGAGCATGTGCGGTAATTAGGGCGAATACGGTATATCATTTAATACTTCAAAAACACAAAATGACAAGAATCAGTTAATATTGTGGTGAAGAAAGGAGTTTAATTACGGGATAAATACTCGAACTTCTCATTGACACTATATGTCAACAGTCATGTTTTGCCAACCAGATAAAAGAGATACTCTCTAGGGGAGGTAATTGTCGCATGCGCAGTGAAATGTTAACAAACTCATGTATCAAAACATTGGATCCGTCTATATCTTAACAGGATGTATAGAGTATAATGGAGAATTTAGAAAAATGACCATTTTAGAAAAATTGCCACTTATGGATATATAAATGCCTACTTATAGAATGAAAAATTATCACTTATTGTCATTTTTCAATGCAATCCATGCATTTTGGGTTCCATTTTGGGTTTCATCATATGTTATATCCAAACATGTTATAATGAACAGTGTTATAAAAAGGTTTTATCTACATTATGGTTTTGTGTATATAATTAAAGCACAATGGAATGTTAAAATAACAATATCAATTAATACTCAAATTGTCATTACAATAAAAAAAATTAATTAATGGCACATAGTACAGATGTTCAAATCTAACCAAGAATGATCCTAAGTATTGGGACAGATAGACCTAAGCAAACAGTGCAGACCCAGATCAGACTGCTTCTGCAGTCAGATCTGGATCTACACTGTTTGCCATTCCATCTGCTGCATCTTTTGGAATCATTGCTGGATCACGTAATAAGTTTGTTAAAAATTTTAGGAGAATTACAGCGAGTCCTCAAGGTTTCTGAATTTTTACATTACATGGTATCAGAAATTTTTATTTTGTGGACTTTAGCTAGTTCACATATGCACAAAGAGACAAATTTGCACTCAGAATTTCAGCAAAAAATAAAGTATTTGATACTATATTTGATAAAAAAAAAAAAGGTCATATATGTTGTAAAGAGTTCAATATTGGAAAATATAAGGGGTCTGGAATACTCTGGATACTTTTGATGATGATGATTTCACCGCTGCAACCCAGATTCGACTGAGTTTGATGGTGGTAACCTGCCCAAGGTCAGTGGTTTTCTACAGGTACTCCGGTTTTTCTCTGGTACTCCAGGCTCCTCTACCAGCAAGACTAAATGACATCAACATCCACCCTCGAAGTAAAATACAGTTTAAATTTATTTTCACGAGCGCTGGCTCTTAATCATTAGGTCTCTCAACAACATGGGTTCGTGCCTAGCTCGGGTCACATGTGAGACGCCAATTCTGCAACAGAAGGCCAGGTGGTTTTTCTCCGGGTACTCCGGTTTTCGCCAACCTCTGATTAACCATCTGCTCGATATGAGTGAAATAATCTTGAAAGGGCCGTAAAAACCAAAACCAAGAAAATAAATATTTTCTTTGCAGAGCTCCAGAAGTAATGAGGATATTTTTCTTAATTTCTGGTAAAAAAACATATATTGTGGGTATTTGTTAGAATCGCCTCAATGAGGAGGAAAATGCCGTTCTGGCATAAATTTTTTTCTTGAAGAGTAAACTCTGTCTTCTTCCTCTAAGACTACAGTCCAACCTGTATTAAGCAAGCACCTAAGGGATAATTAAAATGCCCTTGCTCGAGACAAGTGCTTGCTTAATACAGGTGAAAAATGCATGTTCCTTTTTCGGGAACATGCTTGCTTAAGACAAGTTGCTTGCTCAATAGAGGTGGTCTCTATGACAGGTTTTACTGTACATGTCTAATAGTAAGGGAGGCAAATATATTTTTAAAGAGCTGTCTCTCTGAAAATGTATCTGGATTATGTCCCCCAATCCCTTAACACTTAGATTAAAGGACAGACAGAACGACAATTCAAAGCACTGAGGGGTCATTTGTCCCGGTCCAGAGTTAATCCTGAACCTGAGCTGAACCAGATCCTGGTCAGATGCTGCTTTCTGGTATTTTTCATATTTCTGATCCAAAAATGCATTGTGGGTGCCCATTAGAACTGCCTCATTGAGGTGGTTCTAACTAGTACCCACAATCTCTGTTTTTTAGCAAAAGTAAGGAAAATTATGAATACCCAAGTTCGCCCCCGTCCATCGGAGCTTGAGAAATAGATTGGACTGCATAATGCTTCAACGCAAACCTGAAAATGACCACACATGAGTACTGGTTAACCACTTAGGACTAAGTCTACCCAGGCAAAGTGTTGTGAGTCAGACCTCCCAGTGCATATAAGCTTTTTGGTTTCATTGGATGACAGGGCTCGAGATGTCATTTCATCTCAACCGCGGGTAAAGAAGTCCCACAAAATTGGCAGCAACATCTCCAAAATGACCTAAATAGTGTTGACAAGGATGTAAAACCTCAAATTCAAACAAATCAACCGTAAGCCTCCTAGGGACTGAAAAATGTGTTTGAGACAGTCATGGTAAATGAGCTATCAGTGTTTGAATGACTGAAGTTTCACTGTTCATATAAATTAACGCTCTGCATGCTGGGTATTTTTTCATCAGCAGACAACATTTTGAAATACTTTTCTTATTTTTCCAAGAAAAAAGATTTGACATCTCATGCAAATTGTCTTAGGAGACAATTTGCATGAGCTGTCAAATTCATAGGAGACAATTTGCAATCAAATCCTGTTATGGGGAAAAATAAGAAAAATATCAATAAATTGTCGTCTGCTATATTAGCCCAGACCGTGGTAAAGGTTAAACAGCTTTGCTAAAGTGATCTCAGGAATAAAAGATTCCCAACCACCAGAGCATAATGTAAAATATCAACACGTAAGACACCCATTAGTTTTCCTTCGGCTCCAATTATTGCACCAGCTAGAATGTAGATCAATGTCGCAACTACTCCATTCCAGTTGCTATTTAAGAGACATAATACCAACATTGTTAAAACAGCAAGACCACTGCATGCTTGTGTGATAAGCTGCCTACTTTCTGCTGACTGGAACCCAGCTGTCAACAGAACAAGAGCAGAAAAGGCGAGAACCACATTTCCCATTGTGGAGGAACTGTATCTTTGACAAAAACCATACGATATAAGTGACATTCCGACCGCTGCAGCCAGCCAGGATAAGAATTTGTGTCCCTTGAAAATTGCTGTTCCTTCCGGTCTTTCCATAGCGAATCTTACGACACCAAAACTTGCAGCGAGTCCCTGAATCAGCAGGCCAGCTGCTGCAAACAAGTAGGTTCTGGTGTACCAGTGATAGACAACATAGAAGACAGAGATTGCCAGAGCAAAGTCCGACAATGATGTACTAAGCTGTTGTGCCATTCTGTGACAAATCTGAAAAATAAATACAGTAAAATTCCGTTATTAAGATCACCTAAAATTAAAAGCTTATTTGAAGGCTGCACTTAATCTTTGTGTGTTTTCTGCCAAAAATGTCCTATGGTGAGGGACCACCTTTGGGACTGTTCAAAAGTGGTCTTAAAGACCACTTTTGTACAGTCCCAAAGGTGGTCTTAATATAGGAATTTTAACTGTACATTGTAACATGTACTAGATTCATAGGAATAGGTAAGGTGGATATTTTGTGATAATTGAAGGATAGCTTTGGTCAATTCTCCACAAAAACCTATGTGGTGGGTATTCATTGGAACCATCTCTTTGAGGCTGTTCTAATGACTGGAATTCTAGGAAAATTAAGATGGGAGTCTTTCAAGAAAAGGAGAAGAGACAGTTGGCTCATACTCTTTTATTTAAACCAAGGTCTAAAGGGTGCTGCCAGCATTTCAACAGTTGACCTTGTTCCCCCAGCTAGGCACTGTAGAATCATCATTCAATTGGGCTCCGTCAAGCGATTTTGGTACTTATCGCCTATGCGAGCAGCGAAGGTTCAGGCGAGTCTGCGCATCCGCGCAGTCTCGCCAGAACCTTCACTGCTCGCTCATACAAGCAGTGAATCAAGTGGAACATTCAGACAGAAAGCCATATCCCTGGCCCCTCTGAATGGCTGGGCATGCGCAGTTAAAATTTGTCATGACGGAATGCTCGAAGACACAAATTCGCTTGGCGGGGCTCAATTAAGAGGTTGCAGGCCCAGCATTTTTTAAAGATTATTCTCCCTTGATCCGCCATATTGGAGACAAAAGGCAGGTTTTTGTGTACAAATTTATTCATTTTTGGCCAATTATCCCACAGTGACAAAAACACTGAAGGGCCAAATTTTATAAAAAAAAAAAAAAAAGAAAAAAAAAAGCACAAAACCTGTAAAGGCAAATATTGTGAATATTTCCATAAACTCTCAGCCTCATAGAACATATGGTTTCTGAGGAGATGATTTTCAGCTCACCTGTCACGTAGTGACAAGGTGAGCTTTTGGGATCACTTTTTGTCCGTCGTCCGTCGTGCGTGCGTGTGTGTGTGCGTAAACTTTTTCTTTCTTCAAATGACATCTTCTCCTAAACTACTGATCCGATTTTGACCAAACTTCACAGAAATGATCCTTAGGTGGTCCCCTTTCAAAGTTGTTCAAATGGTTCCGGTCCATTGCACATCTAGGTCACAGGAGCTAAAAATATATTTTTTAAACGGAAACTTTAAAAATCTTCTTCTCTGAAACCGCAAGGCCCAGGTCTTTGATATTTGGTATTAAGCTTCATCTAGTTGACCTTTACCAAGATTGTTCAAATTATAGCCCTGGGGGCCCTAATACCCCAGCCCCGGGGGCCTTTGGTTTTACATAGGCTTATATAGAGAAAATCATTAAAAAATCTTCTTCTCTGAAACCACAAGGCCAAGGTCTTTAATATTTGGTGTGAGTGAGTGTTTGAGTTTTACGTCCCACCAACATCTAAGGTCATACGGAGACGGGACCTCGGTTTAAAGACTCATCCGAAAGTCTGGAGAAGCCCGGGATCAATCCTGCGATCCCTGGTTTACAAGGCGAGTAGCGTATCCACTGCACCATGGAGGCTTCTAATATTTGGTGTGAAGCTTTACCTGGTGGACCTCTACTAAGATTGTTCAAATTATAGCCTTGGGGCCATAAATGCCCCCGCCCCAGGGGCCTTCGGTTTTACATAGGCTTATACAGGGAAAATCTTTAAAAATCTTCTTCTCTAAAACCGCAAGGTCCAGATCTTTGATATTTAGTGTGAAGCTTCATCTAGTGGACCTCTACCAAGATTGTTCAAATTATAGCCCTGGGGGGCCAAAATGCCCCTGCCCCGGGGGCCTTTGGTTTGACATAGGCTTATATAGGGAAAATCATTAAAAAATCTTCTTCTCTGAAACCACAAGGCCCAGGTCTTTAATACTTGGTGTGAAGCTTTACCTGGTGGACCTCTACTAAGATTGTTCAAATTATAGCCTTGGGGCCAAAAATGCCCCCGCCCCGGGGGCCTTTGGTTTTACATAGGCTTATACAGGGAAAATCTTTAAAAATCTTCTTCTCTGAAACCGCAAGGCCCAGATCTTTGATATTTGGTGTGAAGCTTCATCTAGTGGACCTCTACTAAGATTGTTAAAATTACAAATTATAGCCCTGGGGCCAAAAATGCCCCCCCCCCCCCCCCCCCCCAGGGGGGCCTTTGGTTTTACCCAAGCTTACAACTATGGTGTGAAGCTTCATCTAGTGGCCCTCTTTCAAGATTGTTCAAATTATATAGCCCTGGGGCCAAAAATGCACCCATCCTGGGACCCTTTGGTTCTACATAGGCTTATACAGGGAAAGTTTTTAAAATTTTTCTTCTCTGAAACCGCAAGGCCCAGGTCATTGATATTTGGTGTGAAGCTTAATCAAATGGACCTCTACCAAGATTGTTCAAATTATAGCCCTTGGGCCAAAAATGACCCCGCCCCGGGGGCCTTTGGTTTTACATACATGTAGGCTTATATAGGGAAACTCTTTAAAAAATCTCCTTCTCAGAAACTGCAAGGCCAAGGTCTTAGATATTTGGTGTGAAGCTTCATCTATTGGACCTCTATCAAGATTATTCAAATTATAGCCCAAGGACCAAAATTGCCCCCACCCTGGGACCCTTTGGTTTTTCATAGGCTTAATTTGGGAAAATATTTAAAATTCTTCTTCTCTGATACCACAAGGCCCTTGTCTATGCTATTTGATATGAAGCTTCTCCTAGTGGACCTCTACCAAGATTGTTCAAATTATAGCCCTGGGGCCAAAAATGCCCCCACCCCTGGGGCCTTTGGTTTTACATAGGCTTTTTCATGGAAAATCTTTAAAAAATCTTCTTCTCTGAATCCCCAAGGCCCAGATCTTTGATATGTGGTTTGAAGCTTCATCTAGTGGACCTCTTTCAAGATTGTTCAAATAATAGCCCTGGGGCCAAAAATGCCCCCACCCCGGGACCCTTTGGTTTTTCATAGGCTTATATAGGGAAAACCTTTAAAAATCTTCTTGTCTGAAACCCAAAGGCCCAGGTCTTTGATATTTGGTATGAAGCCTCATCTAGTGGACCATTACCAAGTTTGTTCAAATTATAGCCCTTGGGCCTAGAATGTACTAGAGACACTAATTCTCAGGTGAGCGATTCATGGCCCTCTGGGCCCTCTTGTTTAAGTATTTTTTTTTTCCATTTTTTTTTTTCATTTAGGTTTCCATGGCAATTAGTAAAAATGAGCAATAGGCCCAAAAGCATATGGCCAGTGGTAGATTGGTTAGGGAACATTTCTATGAAAGTTGTGTCAAAATATCTGCAAAGGTTTGGCAGTTAATGTCATTTTTCAGTTTTCCCCATTATAAGTCTACGGAAAATCTAAACTGCCACAGCAACCAAACTAAAGAACCAAATTTCATAAAACAAGAGGGCCCAGAGGGCCCTGAATCGCTCACCTGAGAATCAGTGTCTCTAGTACATTCTTGGCCCAAGGGCTATACTAGGTGAAGCTTCATACCAAATATCAAAGACCTGAGCCTTGTGGTTTCAGAGATGAAGATTTTTAAATATTTTCCCTAAATAAGCCTATGAAAAACCAAAGGGCCCCGGAGATGGGGGCATTTTTGGCCCCAGGGCTATAATTTGAACAATCTTGGTAGAGGTCCGCTACATGAAGCTTCACACCAAATATCAAAGATCTGAGCCTTGCGGTTTCAGAGAAGAAGATTTTTAAAGATTTTCCCTGTATAAGCCTATGTAAAACCAAAGGCTCCCGGGGCGGGGGCATTTTTGGCCCAAGGGCCATAATTTGAACAATCTTGGTAGAGGTCCACTAGATGAAGCTTCATACCAAATATCGAAGACCTGGGCCTTTCGGTTTCAGAGAAGAAGATTTTTAAAGATTTTCCCTGTATAAGCCTATGCAAAACCAAAGGCCCCCGGGGCGGGGGCATTTTTGGCCCTAGGGCTATAATATGAACAATCTTGGTAGAGGTACACTAGGTGAAGCTTCATGCCAAATATCAAAGTCCTGGGCCTTCTGATGTCAGAGAAGCAGATTTTTAAAGATTTTCCCTATATAAGCCTATGTAAACCCAAAGGCCCCCGGGGCGGGGGCATTTTTGGCCCTAGGGCTATAATTTGAACAATCTTGGTAGAGGTCCACTAGATAAAGCTTCACACCAAATATCAAAGATCTGAGCCTTGTGGTTTCAGAGAAGAAGATTTTTAAAGATTTTCCCTGTATAAGCCTATGTAAAACCGAAGGCCCCCGGGGCGGGGGCATTTTTCGCCCTAGGCCTATAATTTGAACAATCTTCGTAGAGGTCCACTAGGTGAAGCTTCACACCAAATATCAAAGATCTGGGCCTTGTGGTTTTAGAGAAGAAGATTTTTAAAGATTTTTCCTGTATAAGCCTATGTAAACCCAAAGGCCCCCGGGACGGGGGCATTTCTGGCCCAAGGGCCATAATTTGAACAATCTTGGTAGATATCCACTAGATGAAGCTTCATACCAAATATTGAAGACCTGGGCCTTTAGGTTTCAGAGAAGAAGATTTTTAAAGATTTTCCCTGTATAAGCCTATGCAAAACCAAAGGCCCCAGGGGCGGGGGCATTTTTGGCCCTAGGGCTACAATTTTAACAATCTTGGTAGAGGTCCACTAGGTGAAGCTTCACACCAAATATCAAAGACCTGGGCCTTCTGATGTCAGAGAAGCATATTTTTTAAGACTTTCCCTATATAAGCCTATGTAAACCCAAAGGCCCCCGGAGCGGGGGCATTTTTGGCCCTAGAGCTATAATTTGAACAATCTTGGTAGAGGTCCACTAGATAAATCTTAACACCAAATATCAAAGATCTGAGCCTCGTGGTTTCAGAGAAGGAGATTTTTAAAGATTTTCCCTGTATAAGCCTATGTAAAACCAAAGGCCCCCGAGGCGGGGGCACTTTTCACCCCAAGGCTATAATTTGTACAATCTTGGTAGAGGTCCACTAGGTGAACCTTCACACCAAATATCAAAGACCTGGGCCTTGTGGTTTCAGAGAAGAAGATTTTTAAAGATTTTCCCTATATTAAATTAAAGCCTATGTATACACAAAGGCCCCTGGGGCGGGGGCATTTTTGGCCCCAAGGGCCATAATTTGAACAATCTTGGTAGAGGTCCACTAGATGAAGCTTCATACCAAATATCGAAGACCTGGGCCTTTCGGTTTCAGAGAAGAAGATTTTTAAAGATTTTCCCTGTATAAGCCTATGTAAAACCAAAGGCCCCCGGGATGGGGGGCATTTTTGGCCCTAGGGCTATAATTTTAACAATCTTGGTAATGGTCCACTAGGTGAAGCTTCACACCAAATATCAAAGACCTGGGCCTTGTGGTTTCAGAGAAGCAGATTTTTAAAGATTTTCCCTATATAAGCCTATGTAAACCCAAAGGCCCCCGGGGCGGGGGCATTTCTGGCCCAAGGGCCATAATTTGAACAATCTTGGTAAAGGTCCACTAGATGAAGCTTCATACCAAATATCAAAGACCTGGGCCTTGCAGTTTCAGAGAAGAAGATTTTTAAAGTTTTCATTTTAAAAATCTATTTTTAGCTCCTGTGACCTAGATGTGCAATGGACCGGAACCATTTGAACAACTTTGAAAGGGGACCACCTAAGGATCATTCCTGTGAAGTTTGGTTAAAATCCAATCAGTGGTTTAGGAGGAGATGTCATTTGAAGAAAAAGTTTACGCACGCACACACGCACTCACGCACGACGGACAAAAAGTGATCCCAAAAGCTCACATCGTCACTACGTGACAGGTGAGCTAAAAACTAGAAATGCATCCATAGGACACGGATGCCCCCGCCTGAAAAAATGTCTATGTTCGTATTCATCCATAGAAAGTTATTGACCGTGTTTAAGTTTTGGACCTTTTTTTCACGTTTGACCTCTAAGTATGACCGTGACCTTGTAGGTAAGGACCTTGGTTTTGTGTGAGGCAGATTGTCTCATGATGGCCAACATTTCTGCCAAATAATTTCAAAATCCATCCAGAGATAAGAAAGTTATTGACCTCTAAGTATGACCTTGACCTTGGAGGTACGGATCTGGGTTTGCACGTGACATATCATCTCATGATGGTTAATATTTCTTCAGTTATTTCAAAATCCATCCAGAAATAATTAAGTTATTGACTGCGTTTAAGTTTCGGACCCTTTTTTTGACCTTTGACCTCTTAAGTATGACCTTGACCTTGGAGGTACTGACGTGGGTTTTGCACATGACACATCGTCTCAAGATGGTTAACATTTCTACAAAATAATTTCAAAATCCATCCAGAAATAAGAAAGTTATTGACTGTGTTTAAGTTTCGGACCCTTTTTTTGACCTTTGACCTCTAAGTATGACCTTGACTTTGGAGGTACAGACCTGTGTTTTGCACGTGACACGTCATCTCATGATGGTTAACATTTCTGCCAATTAATTTTAAAATCCATCAAGAAATAAGGAAGTTATTGACTGCGTTTAAGTTTCGGACGCACGGACGGTCGCACGGACGAACAGACGGACAGACAAGGGCAACGCTATATGCCCTTTCCACCATTCTTCAAATGGCGGGGGCATAAAAACACAAAACCTGTAAAGGCAAGTATGGTGAATATTGTCATAAAGTCACGGCCTCCTAGAGCATACAGCTAGATGATTTTTTAAGTTTTTTTCTTCTATTTTTTGCATTTTGGTTTCCACTGCAACCAATAACAAGAGGCCCATGGGCCACAATACTCACCAAAACTCAGGCGGACACTGCCCACTGGCAGCCATGTATGGTTTCAGGTTTTAATTTATTGATTATAAAGTCTCCAAAACAAACCCCCATTTCAAAATGAGCACCCAAGTGGACTCTGTATCTGAAATATTAGGCCTTGTATGAGGAGGAAGGATGAGACATGGACCCAACAGAGCCCTGAATGGTATCACTGAATCCATCTTATCATAAGGCACATGAATATATATGGTTTAGGGGTTGGAATGTGTACTGTTCCTGAGATATAAGGCCTTTTAAGCTGCGAAGGGGTTGGAGCAAAGCCCTGGCAGACCCCAGGAAAGCCAAGATTGTTGTCGCTGAATGTGTCTTATAATAAGGACCCAAGAAAATATATTGTTTAGGGGTGGGGATATGAACAGTTTCCAAGATATGAGGCCCTCTTATGAAATGATGAGGAGAGGAATGGTCCCTGTGGACCACCAAGTTTGTGTGACTGAATGTGTCTAATCATGAGAAACAAGAATATATATGATTATGAGGTGGGGATCTTAATGGTGGCTGAGATATATGGCCTTTTATGAAGTAGAGGTGTGGGCCATGGCATCAGCATGTTGCCCTAGCACATAGATGCATTGATGTGAGTGAATGAGTCTTATTATAGGGAACACAAATATACATATTTTAGGGGTGGGGATCTGAACAGTTTCTGAGATATATTGCATTTTATGAAGTGGAAGGGTGGGGCATAGCCCCAGCACACCCCCAGAGACCCCTAGGTTGGTATCACTGAATGTGTCTCATCATAAGGAACAAGAATATATATGGTTTAGGGTTGGGGGTTCTGAATGGTTTCCGAGATATTGAGCCTTTTAGGAAGTGGAGGGGGTTGGGCATGGCCCGGGCACATCCCAGAGGACCCCCAGGTTGGTTTCAATGAATGCGTCTTATCAAATTAAACAAGAATATATATGGTTTTGGGATGGGGATCTGAATGGTTTCCGAGACGTATCACCTTTTATGAAGTGGAAGGGTTGGGCACAGCCCCCGTGCGGCCCGGGAGACCCTTAGATTTATCACTGAATGCGTCTTATCATAAGGAACAAGAATTTATATGCTTTAGGGGTGGGGATCTGAACGGTTTCTGAGATATTGGGCTTTTACTAAGTGCAGGGGGTGGGGCATAGCCCTGGCACATTCTAGGGGACCCCCAGATTGGTGTCACTGAATGCGCCTTTTCATAAGCAACAAGAATATACATGGTTTTGGGGTGGGGATCTGAAGGGTTTCCGAGATATATCACCTTTTATGAAGTGGAAGGTTGGGGCATAGCCCTGGTGCGGCCTGGGAGATCCTTAGGTTGATATCACTGAATGCATCTTAACATAAGGAACAAGAATTTATATAGTTTAGGGGTGGGGATCTGAACGGTTTCTGAGATATTGGGCCTTTTATGAAATGGAGGGGTCGGGCATAGCCCCCGTGCGGCAAGGGAGACCCTAAGGTTGGTATCACTGAATGCGTCTTATCATAAGGAACAAGAATTTAAATGGTTTAGGGGTGGGGATCTGAACGGTTTCTGAGATATTCAGCCTTTTACGAAGTGGAGGGGGTGTGGCATAAGCCCCGCCACATCCTCGGGGACCCTCAGATTGGTGTCACTGAATGCGTCTTATCATAAGGAACAAGAATATATATAGTTTAGGGGTGGGGATCTGAATGGTTTCTGAGATATATGGCATTTATGAAGTGGAAGGGTGGGGCATGGCCCCAGCGCACCCCACAGATACCCCAATGTTGGTATCACTGAATGTGTCTTATCATAAGGAACAAGAATATATATGGTTTAGGGGTGGGGATCTCAATGGTTTCTGAGATTTTGTTTGTTTGATTAGAGGTTTAACGTCCCCGTCAACACTGTAAAGGTCATTTTGGAGACGTTGCTTCCATTTTGTGGGACTTTTACCCGACATTGAGATGAAATGACATCTCAAGCCCTGTCGCCCAATGAAACCAATAGGGTTTATTAACATGGACGGTCCGCCTCGCACCGCGGTTCCTGGACAGGCTTAGATCCTCTAAGCGGTTTACCAGTACTAGTGTGCGGGCCGGATTCAGCTCTGCGTGGAAGCATCATGCAGCCCATATATTTCTTCAAGCCCCTATAGGCGGGGGCTTGGTTTCTGAGATAAATGGCATTTTATGAAGTGGAGGGGGTGGGCATGTCCCCGGCACATCCCGGGGGGACCCCAAGGTTGGTGTCACTTAATGCATCTTAGCATAATGAACAAGAATATATATAGTTTAGGGGTGGGGATCTGAACGGTTTCTGAGATAAATGGCATTTTATGAAATCGAGGGGGCAGGGCATGTCCCCGGCACATCCCGGGGGACCCCCAGGTTGGTGTCACTTAATGCATCTTATCATAAGGAACAAGAATATATATGGTTTAGGGGTTGGGATCTGTAAGGTTTCTGAGATATAAGGCATATTATGAAGGGGAGGGGACGGGGCAAGGCCCCGGCACAACCTAGGGGACCCCCAGGTTGATATAAAAGCATATGGCTGAGAGAAGTTTACTGAAGGAACATATTTATGTAAGTTTTGTCAAAATATCTGCAATGACTTGGCAGTAAATGCCATTTTTCAGTTTTCCCCATTGTAATTGTCAATGGAAACTCTTAGTTGCCATAGCAACCAAACTAAAATGCCAAATTTCATAAAAAACACAAAACCTGTAAAGGAAAATATGGTGAATATTTTCATAAAGTCTCAGCCTCTTAGTGCATATGGTTTCTGAGGAGATAATTTTTTAAGTATTTTTTGTCTATTTTTTGCATTTTGGTTTCCATGGCAACCAATAAAAATTAGCAGAAGGCCTAAAATCATATAGCAGATAGTAGATTGCCTATGGAACATTTCTATGAAAGTTTTGTCAAAATATCTGCAGAGGCTTGGCAGTAAATGCCATTTTTCAATTTTCCCCATTATAAGTCTATGGAAACTACAAGTTGCCATAGCAACCAAACTAATGAGCCGATTTTGATAAAAAAACACAAACTTTCAATCCCCCAGCCCAAGGATGCTACAGATAAAATTTGGGCCCAATCGGCCCAGTGGCTTCAGAGGAGATGTCGTTTGAAAGTGTTGACGCCAGACGCCAGACGACGGCGACGACGGACAACTGCCTATCCTATAAGCTCCCCCGGAGCCTTCGGCTCTGGTGAGCTAAAAACAAGAGCCCCGCATGCGGGTGCCAACGCTCGGCTGCAGTTTCTTTTAGTTAAACAAAAATTCTAAGTCGAAAAAGGGGCATAACTGTGCCAAAAATATTTTAAGGGTTACCTCACCTATTGGTATGAGTTCCCCTTTTCATAATGAACAACTTGTCCGAGTTTCAAGTAAATATGTTCAGTAATGACAGAGATATTACAAAATGTCCAAGTTTTTGCAAAAATTCTAAGTCCAAAAAGGGGCATAACTGTGCCAAAAATATTTTCAGAGTTACCTCACCTATTGGTATGAGTTCCCCTTTTCATAATGAACAACTATTCCGAGTTTCAAGTTAATATGTTCAGTAATGACAGAGTTATAGGCTTTCCTTAGCAACCGCAAGCAGCAGGTCCTGCTAGAAGGTGAGAAATCTTCACAGGCAGACGTAGTTTCCGGTGTACCCCAGGGAACAGTCCTAGGTCCACTCCTTTTTCTCGCCTACATCAATGACCTGCCAGAATACCAAACCCACTCCGAAACCCGCCTTTTTGCAGACGACAGTGTCCTCTTCCGTTTCATAGGGAACCAACACAATGCTGACCTCCTACAACAGGACCTCGATGCCCTAGAGAAGTGGGAGAGTGACTGGCAAATGATGTTCCATCCAGCCAAGTGCACAGTACTGCTTATCTGCCAGAATCCCCGCCATTGGATCGAGACCAAGTATACTCTCCATGGTGAGACACTCCAGTCAGCAGATAGCAGCAAGTACCTGGGTGTCACATTAAGAGAGGATCTTCAGTGGAAGAAACACGTCAACAACACTGCTGCTATGGGCAACCGCACACTCGGCTTTGTGAGACGCAACCTTACAGACTGCTCCACTAAGGTCAAGGCAGCTGCATACACTACCATCATCCGACCAGGGCTGGAATATGCTAGTAGTGTATGGGATCCAGCCACAGCTATAAAAGCTCACACACTGGAACAGGTCCAGAGGAAAGCCGCCAGGTTTGTGTGTAATAGTTACACTGACCCCACTCCAGGATGTGTAACTCAGATGATCAACGACCTTGGTTGGGACTCATTGCAATACCGTCGCTACCCGGTGGCCAGAGTCACCATGCTGTTTAAGATCAGAAACAGTATTGTTGAGGTGCCAGAGAACCCACTAGTGCACAGCGATGTCAGGACCAGAGGGGCCAACAGATTCTATCAGATCCCCGCCTCAGTCAGTTCCTACAAGAACTCGTTCTTCCCAAGAACCATCAGGGATTGGAACCTGCTGCCGGCCAACATCACCAACTGCCAGACGCTGGAGAGCTTCAGGGCAGAGGTCAGGGCCTTCCAACCCCAGCAGTAGTACCAGAGTGAGATGTACATAGTTTTAATTGTAAAATAGCCAGCTGTTTTATCGGGCACCACAGTTTTTAACGCAGGGTACTAGACGTTCCTCCAGGATCAATACCCTTACATCGGAAGAAAAAAAGTATTACAAAATGTCCAAGCTTTTGCACGACGACGACGCAGACGACGACAGAGCTATGACAATACCTTGTCGTTTTCTTCGAAAACAGCCGAGCTAACTAGATCCCGCAGACGATGGTGCGCCATCGCAAATCCCCACGTTTTCCTAGGGCTTTGATTTTGCTTGTATATTGTTGTACTCTTTATCCCCTTCACTTTGATATACTACATGACTAGATGTTCTGAAAACTTTCTTTTTTCAGCGCTTTTGACCCCCCCACCACACCCCACCCCCACACACACACACCACCAGGGCATGATGTAGGAGACAACGAAAATCCTGTTCAATATGTTAAAGAGAGACTTGCCTACTGAGTAAACATACAAAGTTTGGGATAAAAATCTTTAAAACTGACTTTGTTATTGAATTTTGAAGAAATAGGGCCAAAATTTGACCTTTTGACCCCTCTCCAGGGCCCCTGGGGTCAGAACCATAAATAAACGTGCTCTTGTGCAAGCCATTCATATAAGCAACTCACATACCAAATTTGGTTGGATTCCACCCAAGCGTTAAGGAGGAGATATCGGGACGGACAGACGGACGGAGGCAAATTTGACCTTTTGACTCCTCCCCAGGGCCCCTGGGGTCGGGACCAAAAATAAACGTGCTCTTGCGCAAGCCATTCATATAAGCTACTCACATACCAAATTTGGTTGGATTCCACCCAAGGGTTAAGGAGGAGACAGCCGGACGGACAGACGGACGGAGGCGATAACAATATCCTCACTTTTTCTTAGAAAAACGTGGGGATAATGAGCAGTAGGCCTAAAATCATATGGTAGATAGAAGATTGCCTAAGCAACATTTCTATGAAAGTTTTGTCAAAATATCTGCCTAGGCTTGGCAGTAAATGCAATTTTTCAATTTGCCCCCATTATAAGTCTATGGAAAATAAAAGTTTAGCAACCAAACTAATGAGCCGATTTTCATAACAAGAGGGCCCAGAGGGCCCTGGTTCGCTCACCTGATCCAATGTATAACAAGTGGGCCCCGGGCAGGGTCAATTTTGGCCCCAGGGCTATAATTTGAACAATCTTGGTAGAGGTCCACAAGATGAAGCATCATATCGAATATGAAAGACCTGGGCTTTCTGGTTTCAGAGAAGAAGATTTTAAAGGTTTACCCTGCATAAAGAAGTCTATGTAAAACAAGATTTTCCCTATCTAAGTCTATGTTAAACCAAAGGGCCCCGGAGCAGGGGCATTTTTGGTTCCAGGGCTATAATTTGAACAATCTTGGTAGAGGTCCACTAGCTGAAGCTTCATAACAAATATCAAAGACCTAAGCCTTGTGTTTCAGAGAAGATGATTTTTAAAGACTTTCCCTATGTAAGTCTATGTAAAACCAAAGGGCCACATGGCGGAGGCATTTTTGGTCTCAGGGCTATAATTTGAACAATCTTTATAGAGGTCCACTAGCTGAAGCTTCATAACAAATATCGAAGACCTAAGCCTTGTGGTTTCAAAGAAGAAGATATTTCAAGATTTTCCCTATATACGTCTATATAAAACCGAAGGGCCCCGGAGCGGGGGCATTTTTGGCCCCAGGGCTATAATTTGAACAATCTTGGTAGAGGTCCACAAGATGAAGCTTCATACCAAATATCAAAGACCTGGGCCTTGCAGTTTCAGAGAAGAAGATTTTTCAAGATTTTCCCTATATAAGCCTATGTAAAACAAAAGGGCCCTGGTGCGGGGGCATTTTTGGCCCCAGCACTATAATTTGAATAATCTTGGTAGGGGTCCACTAGATGAAGCTACATACCAAATATCAAAGACCAGGGCCTTGCGTTTCAGAGAAGAAGATTTTTCAAGATTTTTCCTATATAAGCCCATGTAAAACCAAAGGGCCCCGTGTGGGGTGCATTTTTAGCTCCAGCACTATAATTTGAACAATCTTGGTAGGGGTTCACTAGATAAAGCTTCATACCAAATATCAAAGACCTGGGCCTTGCGGTTTCAGAGAAGAAGATTTTTAAAGATTTTCCCTATATAAGCCTATGTAAAACAAAAGGGCCCTGGTGCGGAGGCATTTTTGGTCCCAGCACTATAATTTGAACAATCTTGGTAGGGGTCCACTAGATGAAGCTTCATACCAAATATCAAAGACCTGGGCCTTGCGGTTTCAGAGAAGAAGATTTTTCAAGATTTTCCCTATATAAGCCCATGTAAAACCAAAGGGCCCCCGTGCAGGGGCATTTTTAGATCCAGCACTATAATTTGAACAATCTTGGTAGGGGTCCACTAGATAAAGCTTCATACCAAATATCAAAGACCTGGGCCTTGCGGTTTCAGAGAAGAAGATTTTTAAAGATTTTCCCTATATAAGCCCATGTAAAACCAAAGGGCCCCCGTGCGGGGGCATTTTTGGCCCCAGCACTATAATTTGAACAATCTTGGTAGGGCTCCACTAGATGAAGCTTCATACCAAATATCAAAGACCTGGGCCTTGCGGTTTCAGAGAAGAAGATTTTTCAAGATTTTCCCTATATAAGCCCATGTAAAACCAAAGGGCCCCCGTGCGGGGGCATTTTTAGCTCCAGCACTATTATTTGAACAATCTTGGTAGGGGTCCACTAGATGAAGCTTCATACCAAATATCAAAGACCTGGGCCTTGCAGTTTCAGAGAAGAAGATTTTTAAAGATTTTCCCTATATAAGCCCATGTAAAACCAAAGGGCCCCTGTGCGGGGGCATTTTTGGCCCCAGCACTATAATTTGAACAATCTTGGTAGGGGTCCACTAGATGAAGCTTCATACCAAATATCAAAGACCTGGGCCTTGCGGTTTCAGAGAAGAAGATTTTTAGCTCACCTGTCACATAGTGACAAGGTGAGCTTTTGGGATCACTTTTTGTCCGTCGTCCGTCGTGCGTCCGTGCGTCCGTCCGTGCGTCCGTCCGTGCGTCCGTCCGTAAACTTTTCTTCAAACGACATCTCCTCCTAAACCACTGATCGGATTTTGACCAAACTTCACAGGAATGATCCTTAGGTGGTCCCCTTTCAAAGTTGTTCAAATGGTTCCGGTCCGTTGCACATATCGGTCACAGTAGCCAAAAATAGATTTTTTTCACCGAAAACTTAAAAAATCTTCTTCTCTGAAACCGCAAGGCCCAGGTCTTAGATATTTGGTATGAAGCTTCATCTAGTGGACCCCTACCAAGATTGTTCAAATTATAGTGCTGGGGCCAAAAATGCCCCCGCACCGGGGCCTTTTGGTTTTACATGGGCTTATATAGGGAAAAT
The DNA here is from genome assembly GCA_963580285.1 of Lucinisca nassula. Taxonomy (NCBI): domain Eukaryota; kingdom Metazoa; phylum Mollusca; class Bivalvia; order Lucinida; family Lucinidae; genus Lucinisca; species Lucinisca nassula. The sequence goes on along the minus strand of OY757017.1, from coordinate 5,520,892 downwards.
CTTTAAAAATCTTCTTCTCTGAAACCGCAAGGCCCAGGTCTTTGATATTTGGTATGAAGCTTCATCTAGTGGACCCCTACCAAGATTGTTCAAATTATAGTGCTGGGGCCAAAAATGCCCCCGCACCGGGGCCTTTTGGTTTTACATGGGCTTATATAGGGAAAATCTTTAAAAATCTTCTTCTCTGAAACGGCAAGGCCCAGGTCTTTGATATTTGGTATGAAGCTTCATCTAGTGGACCCCTACCAAGAATGTTCAAATTATAGTGCTGGAGCTAAAAATGCCCCCGCACGGGGGCCCTTTGGTTTTACATGGGCTTATATAGGGAAAATCTTTAAAAATCTTCTTCTCTGAAACGGTAAGGCCCAGGTCTTTGATATTTGGTATGAAGCTTCATCTAGTGGACCCCTACCAAGATTGTTCAAATTATAGTGCTGGGGCCAAAAATGCCCCCGCACCGGGGCCCTTTGGTTTTACATGGGCTTATATAGGGAAAATCTTTAAAAGTCTTCTTCTCTGAAACCGCAAGGCCCAGGTCTTTGAAATTGGTATGAAGCTTCATCTAGTGGACCCCTACCAAGATTGTTCAAATTATAGTGCTGGGGCCAAAAATGCCCCCTCACCGGGGTCCTTTGGTTTTACATGGGCTTATATAGGGAAAATCTTTAAAAATCTTCTTCTCTGAAACCGCAAGGCCCAGGTCTTTGATATTTGGTATGAAGCTTCATCTAGTGGACCCCTACCAGGATTGTTCAAATTATAGTGCTGGGGCCAAAAATGCCCCCACGCCGGGGCCCTTTGGTTTTACATAGACATATATAGGGAAAATCTTTAAAAATCTTCTTCTCTGAAACCACAAGGCCCAGGTCTTTGATGTTTGGTATGAAGCTTCATCTAGTGGACCCCTACCAAGATTGTTCAAATTATAGCCCTGGAGCCAAAAATGCCCCCACGCCGGGGCCCTTTGGTTTTACATAGACTTATATAGGGAAAATCTTGAAAAATCTTCTTCTCTGAAACCACAAGGCTTAGGTCTTCGATATTTGTTATGAAGCTTCAGCTAGTGGACCTCTATAAAGATTGTTCAAATTATAGCGCTGAGACCAAAAATGCCCCCGCCATGTGGCCCTTTGGTTTTACATAGACTTATATAGGGAAAATCTTTAAAAATCATCTTCACTGAAACACAAGGCTTAGGTCTTTTATATTTGTTATGAAGCTTCAGCTAGTGGACCTCTACCAAGATTGTTCAAATTATAGCCATGGGGCCAAAAATGCCCCCGCTCCGGGGCCCTTTGGTTTTACATAGACTTATATAGGGAAAATCTTGTTTTACATAGACTTCTATATGCAGGGTAAACCTTTAAAATCTTGTTCTTTGAAACCACAAAGCCAAGGTCTTTCATATTTGATATGAAGCTTCATCTTGTGGACCTCTACCAAGATTGTTCAAATTATAGCCCTGGGGCCAAAAATGACCCTGCCTGGGGCCCACTTGTTATACATTGGATCAGGTGAGCGAACCAGGGCCCTCTGGGCCCTCTTGTTTAAGTTTGCGGTGAAAAAAATCTATTTTTGGCTACTGTGACCTATATGTGCAACGGACCGGAACCATTTGAACAACTTTGAAAGGGGACCACCTAAGGATCATTCCTGTTAAGTTTGGTCAAAATACGATCAGTGGTTTAGGAGGAGATGTCGTTTGAAGAAAAGTTTACGGACACACGCACGCACGCACGCACGGACGCACGACGGACAAAAAAGTGATCCCAAAAGCTCACCTTGTCACTATGTGACAGGTGGGCTAAAAAAAAAACAAAACACATATTTCAATCCCCCAGCCTAAGGATGCTACAGATAAAATTTGGGCCCAATCGGCCCATTGGCTTCAGAGGAGATGTCGTTGGAAAGTGTTGACATCAGACGACGACGACCATGCAGACGACGGACAACTGCCTGTCCTATAAACTCCCCGGACTTTGTTACTGTAACTGACTCTGATTCAATAGATTGTTGAACTGAAAGCTTAGTCCGGGCACTGTGACAGCTATTATTATTATTTATTATTATTTTAATACCAAATATTGTCAATGTTATTATTTCTATCTGTATATTATTATTGTTATTATTAAAATCTGCAAATTAATGTTTGTCCGATGTTGACCTTGCTATCAATCATGATAGATTAACATTAAATTTGTTGAGCATATCAACATGATATGTACAAAGAAATATCAATTGGGGTAAGCATCTTGTTTAGCAAGGCCCACATAAAGGCAATGATTTATTTAATGTTTCCGAAACACGATGAGTAGAGCAATTACCGTAATGATCCTATGTATTAGGATTCTTACGGTAATGATAAATTGCTATTACATGTAGTTGTTTTTCGCCCTGCTTGGATCAAACGTTTCAGTACATTCAAGTTGCAATTTAAGAAAGGAAAGGTAAAAAATATAAACTTATAAGAAATATTAAGTTATATTACCGATTGGTAATTACTTATAAATATATTATTGATAGTAATATTAGAAATAATTAAACACGACTGCAGCTTTTATTATCACAGGTTCTGTATTTGTTATGACAATTATGCATTACCGATACGGCTGTGTTTGTTTGCCTTCTTCTTTAAAATGACGGACAAGGAAAATCTCAATGACATTTACATAGCCTCAAAGTAGGAACTACTTAGCATCCAGCACTCCAGAAAATGATACACATGCTATTCAGCATTCATACCCTATATTTGAAATGAGAGACTAAAATTTACTACCGTACGGCTAGCCATTCCTATGTGGGTTGATTACCCGAGCATGACCAGATGAGCAGACTTGTTGGCTGGTCGCCTGGTACCGGTGTCCCAGTTTATCTTGACCCCTGGGTAGTTTGCTTTCATAAACTTGCATTATCCCTGGGATATCTTTAACCCCGCCTTTCCACTCACCACCACCACCCATTTCACAACTGACGGGGATAATGCAAGATTATGAAAGATTGTCATAAGGGACATTTTGAATAAGAAAATATACAAAAAGAAGTTATTAAATAATCATTTGCCTCTATAATATGGTCATATTTCTTTCTAAGGGTAGTTCTATAAGTCCGAGTCACAATTGAAAAGAAAAATGTGAAAGTGAAACATTGAGTCCACTATCTTGCTTCTCTTACATATAAGAAGAAATTGGGCATTTAGAAAATAGTTTATACCCAAAAGTTGGGGTGGGGTAAAGATATCCTGGCCAGTTTCGCTTTACCCCCAGGGGTAAAGATATCCCAGTCGGGATATCTTTACCCCCGCCTTTCCACTCACCACCACCACCCATTTCACGACTGACAAGGATAATGCAAGATTATGAAAGATTGTCATAAGCAACATTTTGAATAAGAAAATATACAAAAAAGAAGTTATTAAATAATCCTTTGCCTCTATAATATGGTCATATTTCTTACTAAGGGTAGTTCTATTAGTCCGAGTCTGGCTTGAAACGAAAAATGTTAAAGTGAAACATCGAGTCCACTATCTTGCTTCTCTTACATATAAGAAGAAATTGGGCATTTAGAAAATAGTTTATACCCAAAAGCTGGGGTGGGGGTAAAGATATCCTGGCCAGTTTAGCTTTCTCCCCGGGGGTAAAGATATCCCAGCCAGGATATCTTTACCCCCGCCTTTCCACTCACCACCACCACACATTTCACAACTGACGGGGATAATGCAAGATTATGAAAGATTGTCATAAGCAACATTTTGAATAAGAAAATATACAAAAAAGAAGTTATAAAATAATCATTTGCCTCTATAATATGGTCATATTACTTACTTAGGGTAGTTCTATTAGTCTGAGTCTGGATTGAAACGAAAAAATGTTAAAGTGAAACATCGAGTCCACTTTCTTGCTTCACTTACATATAAGAAGAAATTGGGCATTAAGAAAATAGTTTATACCCAAAAGTTGGGGTGGGGGTAAAGATATCCTAGCCAGTTTAGCTTTACACCCAGGGGTAAAGATATCCAGGGTGGGGGTAAAGATATCCCGGGATATCTTTACCCCCGGGGGTAAAGCTACCCAGGGGGTAAAGATAAACTGTTACACCGGACGGCTAGCCACTGCCTATTTATCAGGTAGAAGAAAGTTGTTTTATTTAAAGACTGTCTTTAAATTTAAAGACTGTCTGTAAATTTAAAGACTTTTTAGCCAGTATATTTAAAGACTGACACAAATAAAATCATGAAAATGGTGTAAAACGGAAAAATCGCACTTTGCTGTTTATAGTAATTTGGCCGTTATCCATGGAATATTTAATTATAAATGTGTAACTGCAAATTATATAGATGTCTCTATTTAATTAAATTGCTTCCACTGTAATTGAAGAGTTCTCAGAAAAACAGTTTTGTAATAAGATTGTTATGTAAAATGAGCTCAGGAATGAATGTGTATAACGATTTTATCATTTTGTCAATATACCGACCACTCGCTTCGACAGACAGTTTTACTGACAACTAAAATTGATGAAAGTTTCTGACGGACTACAACAGTAAAATGTCCGAAAACGAAATGACGCCAGTACAAAACTCATCATATGTTCGACCTTTGACACATATTTCCTCCCTTACTGCAGAGTTTCACGGCATTTGTGGTCTAAGGGAAGGAACTGTGTTGTTTTATTTCTTAATTATTTCTATCATTAAAACGATATTAAAAGACACATTTTATTAATGAGATGAACACTGAGACTGCATATGAGAATGTGATTTTTTCGTGTTACATCATTTTCATGATTTTCCGTTGTGTTACTCAGTGTTAGTCTTTAAATCTACAGACTAAAAAAGTCTTTAAATTTACAGACAGTCTTTAAATTTAAAGACAGTCTTTAAATAAAACAACTTTCTTCTACCTGTTTATTATGGCTGTACTAGTTACTAAAATTTACATCTTCATGTCCTGTTAAAGATGAATAAAAACCCTCCCGACCACTCAGGAATGTCGCATCAACGTCACAACATTGCTTTGACGTTGACCTGAAGTGGCATTCACATTGTGTGCCCTGTGGGTTAAAGTGGAATTTAGTTAAACCTGAAAACAAAATGACCAGTGGGGACGAAACGACTACGGGGAAGGGTCTTGTGGGCGAAACCACTAGTGGGGTAAAAGGTTTGGCCTCCACTTCTATTTTGGGGCGAAACGACTCGGATTCTTTTTACGAACCCATTTATATATAGTCGTGGGAGAGGAATCTGGGTCAACTCAGCCCTGAGTCAAGTCGGCCTGAGTCAACTCGGCCTGGTCAAGTCGGACCGTCCTTATATAAATTTAGCCTGACAGACGTGTCCTTGATAAAATCATATGCTATATGTCTTATACTATCTGTGCAATCTGGGCAATGATCCGACAGATCTGCAATGTCAAGCCACAGGACACTGTCACCATCAGGTCCAGTGAGTTACTTGAGAGTCTTGGCATTGAGGACCTGGACCTCATCCTGAAAGAGAGAAAGCTTCGCTGGTATGGACATGTGGAATGCTCCAACGGTGCAGTCAAGACTGCCTGTGACATACAGGTAGGTGGAAAGCGGGGGCCTGGAAGGCCCAAGATGACCTGGAAGCAGCTAACAGAATGAGATTGCAGAGATTGAGAATGGAAGCTCTCTGCTATCGATCCTCATGATAGACAAACCTGGAGATCTGGTGTAAGATCTACCATGCGTGCAGCAAGCCAGCTACCTGGAAAGGGGCCACTTATGTGGATGTTGCCCCTGTACCTGCAGGTTAATCACAAATCCGTTGATGATGATGATGTTATCCTTCCGTTTTTAAGTCTTCGGTACTTCTTATTCCATACATTTTTTCCAGCAGACCTCGATAGCATGGTTGGATTGTCGCACAATATTATCATTTCTAATCAATTTGTGACAGCAGGTTAATATCATTTAGAATAACTCCTGATAGACTTAAGATGTGGTGTGGTATTTATACTAGACTGGAAAACAACGGACAAGAAATGAATGTTAGCCTTTGATGTGAATATATACATTTGATGTGAACAAAATATTTTTTTATCAATACAGTTTGAAAATGTGGATTTAAGTCCGATTCCCAACTAATAATTTTCAGAAAATATAACTTTGGTCAAAGGCGAAAAGAATTCTCCATTCACTATTTCATTTCATTTCATTTCAAAGCCTTCTACTGGCCGAGATAACTCACAAGTATAATCTTTCACAAGTAGTGTCTACGTAATAACTCATAGTATAGAGGATGATTATTGTAATTTCTCTTTTTTTGTGTGTTTTTCCCTCCCTCTTTCACCCAACATTATAAAATCAGACATAAATAGCAATCAATAGGGTTAAGATATAGATAAGACCATTAATCATGCACTCTAAATACATATTTATTGTTGCACTCCATCCTACAAAGAGACAATTATTATTATTATCAATATTATTATTATTATTTTCAAATGTTCAGGGGATACTCATGTAATCATATCACATTTCCAGCTTCTTTTGACTCTGCTGCATCTGCACCTCTCCTGGGCTTCATCAGTAACCATCCCGGCACCACTGCAATCTGAGGAGAAAAATTGTAAAGAAAAACACCAAGTGCCCCGACCGGGGACCGAGCCCACGACCCTGGGGCCAAAAGGTTCGGGCCAGCCAGACCGGTCAGTTATGCACTCCAAATAAGGTGATTTATTATGGCGTGCTACTTCATTCCTCTATCCTACAAAGAAACCAATATTTAAAATGTTTAGGAGAGACTCATTTAAACATGTAATAGTTTTAGCTCCTCTTGACTCCGCTTAATCTGGTCCATCCATGGGCTGCAGCAATAATCATCCCGGCACCAGGCACCACTGTAGTAGGAAAGAAAAACAAGAGGCCCATGGGCCACTACGCTCACCAGAGGTCATGTGGTTTATACCATATACAGGCATGGTGCCCATCTTGGTCATGTGACAATAAAAAGCCACCATGCAATCAGTAAAATCCACGGTCTTGCCTTTTTTCCATACAATTGTCTATGTGACCAAATTTGACTGTGACGTAAAAACAGGTTAAGGTCAACCAAAGGTCATCATTTGAACAAAATTGGTAGGGTCCGAGCCCCCGATGCCGCATACCAAGTTTCAAGGTCATCGGTCATTTGGTTCCTGAGAAGAAGATTTTTTAAGGTTTTTACCATATATGGGCATGGCAGCCATATTGGTCATGTGACCTAGTCCTTACGAACAAACTTTTATTCCCCCTTCCCATAGAAGCTCCACATGTAATTTTGTTTCGATCAACCGAGCAGTTTGAGTAGAGAAGAAGATTAAAATACTGAATCTGAGCCTCCCCGACAAAGGTCCGAAAATGACCTTGGCCTTCGGAACTGACAAAATTCCATTCAGCTGAGTGCAAATATCATTTCTGATGCCACTAGCAACCATGCAATCAGAAAAAATCAACAGTTTTGCCTTTTTTCCAAACAAATGTCTAAGTGAGCATATTTGACCTTGACGTAAAACAGGTCAAGGTCAACCAAAGGTCATCATTTGAACAAACTTGGCAGGGCGCGAGTCCCCAATGCTGCGAACCAAGTTTCCAGAACATCGGCCATTCGGTTCTTGAGAAGAAGATTTTTAAAGGTTTTTACCATATATGGGCATGGCAGCCATATTGGTCATGTGACCCAGTCCTCACAAATAAACTTTCGTTTCCCCTTCCCACAGAGGCTCCACATGTAATTTAGTTTCAATCGTCTCAGCAGTTTAAGTTGTGAAGAAGATAAAAATACTGAATCTGAGCCTTCCTGGACAAAGGTCAGTAAATGACCTTGGCCTTCAGAACTGACAAAATTCCATTCAGCTGCATATAAATATCATCTCTGAAGCCACTAGCAACCATGCAATCAGGAAATCCACAGTTTTGCCTTTTTTCTATACAAATGTCTAAGTGACCATATTTGACCTTGACGTAAAATAGGTCAAGGTCAACAAAAGGTCATCATTTGAACAAACTTGGTAGGGCCCGAGTCCCCGATGCTGCATACCAAGTTTCAAGAACATCGGCCATTCGGTTCTTGAGAAGAAGATTTTTAAAGGTTTTTACCATATATGGGCATGGCGGCCATATTGGTCATGTGACCCAGTCCTCACGAACAAACTTTCGTTCCCCCTTCCCACAGAGGCTCCACATGTAATTTGGTTCCAATTGGCCAAGTAGTTTCAGAGGAGATGTTGTTAGAAAATGTTGACGACGCAGACGACGCAGACGACACAGACGACGCAGACGACGACGACGACGGACGACGGACCATTGCCTATACTATAAGCTCCCCCGGAGCCTTCGGCTCTGGTGAGCTAAAAAAACAGTCTAGTGCCCCGACCGATGATTAAAGGAGCGTGATAACTCAGTGGTTAATCCACTTGCCCCCGACACCATAGGTCCTGGGCTTGATATCGGCAGCGGCCACAAAAAACCGACGCCCAAACACACTCCAACCACACCACCTGCAGAATGAATCACATTTCCAGATTTCTTTGACTCCGCTGCATCCGCACCCACCCCAGGACCGATGGACAACCACCCCATCAGATACCACTGCAATCTGAGGAGAACAATCTGTAAAGAAAAACCAACCGAGTGCCCCGAAAATAATGATTGCAATATACATCAAAGAATATGTAGTAATTAAAGGTCAACCACACTCAGTCCAATAATGTATGATGAATTTATGTATATCCTCAGACCAGGTACAGCCGTGTCGGCCACTTCCCGCTGTTCAGATATAACCATGAATATAGATAATGATTACAATACATCAAAGAATATGTAGTACTTAATTAAATGTGAACCACACTCATTCCCATAATGTTTAATGAATTTTGAAGGCCAGGTACAGCCGTGTCGGCCACTTCCTGTCCTCCAGATATAACCATGAACACATGAACCACTCATTCCCATAATGTTTAATGAATTTTGGAGGCCAGGTACAGCCGTGTCGGCCACTTCCTGTCCACCATATATAACCATGAAAACATGAACCACACTCATTCCCATAATGTTTGATGAATTTTGAAGGCCAGGTACAGCCGTGTCGGCCACTTCCTGTCCTCCAGATATAACCATGAAAACATGAACCACAATCATTCCCATAATGTTTGATGAATTTTGAAGGCCAGGTACAGCCGTGTCGGCCACTTCCTGTCCTCCAGATACAACCATGAAAACATGAACCACACTCATTCCCATAATGTTTTGTCGCCGGGTGAGCACCAGGGGTTTAAAGACTAACCCAACAATGATTAGGACTGAGGGTTTTAATGTTGGTTGATGAAAAGGGTGTCCTGGCTATGACATCTTTAAATGATACTACCAGATAGACAATGACTGTCTATCAGAGATAGTATTGGAGTGAGCCGGTTGAGCCAGTTGAGCAATTGAACTGCTCTCTTTGCTATCTGAAGTCCAACTGACTTGACGCGGTAAAATTTGTGGTGAGAAGTGTACAGAAGGTCACATGCAGGGTTAGAGAATTAAATCAGAATCAGAATCAGAATTGTTACTGGTGACACGTCAAATGACCTTCATACACCAGGACCTGTGATATGGGAAGTTAGTCTCTAGCTCTAACCAAAGATGTAAACTTAGCTACACAATCCTCAGCACCTTCAGCCGTCAAAATAATAGAATCGGGAAGGGCATTCCAATCTCTAATGGTTCGGGGGAAAAACGATTCTTTATAAATATCCGTTCTTGCAGTAAGGGTCTGAAACGTCATTGAATGGTGTTTTCTACAATGCCTAGCTGGGGGAACAAGGTCATCTGTTGGAATGCTGGCAGCACCCTTTAGACCTTTGTATAAGAGTATGAGCCTACTGTCTCTTCTCCTTTTCTTTAGAGACTCCCATCTTAATTTTCCTAGAATTCCAGTCATGCTCCCAGTTTCAAAGCAATAATTTCCAGTTACAAATCTAGCAGCTCTATTCTGAACTTTTTCAATTTCTTCATTTAGGACCACTCCGCTTTGGTCCCAGATGCAACTACCATATTCCAAGATTGAGCGAACAAGTCCCCTGTATGCTGTTTCTTTCACATCCTGAGGACACTGATGAAGATTTCGCCTCAGGAAACCAAGTGTTCTATTCGCCTTTGTACACATATTGCTAATGTGTGTATTCCATCTCAAATCGTGAGTGATTGTCACACCAAGGTATTTAATGGAATTCACATTTTCGAGGACCGTTCCCTCTAAAACAGCCAACCATACACAAGCATTCACCCTGGCAATGCTAAAAACATGATAATGATAGGTAAAAACAAGATATTTACCGTTACTGGCATTTAAAGCATGCCAACGTGTTTCGGTTCTAAATTTATTGCAAAGTGAAGGTCATTACATCAAGCTAGTGACCTAGCTACCGTGCGTCGGAAACGCGAAACACAGAACCGAACCGAACCGAAAAATCTACATCTATGACATTCTCCCCTGTCAGGGAAAAATGTCTCCTGACATTTCCAATTCAAAGCATGACACAGACAATAGCTGAGTGTAATCACAATTTAAAAATCATACAATTATCAAGTCTTATTATCACAGCTTGCTTTTCATATTTACAATTTAATTCAAAACTATGCAGCAGATGTTCCATGACGAAACATACATATATATCTTATAAGAGAAATTGCTCCTCTTGCCAAAAATGGTCACTAATAAGAGCAATACATCAATATCAATACATAACAAATCTGCCACAATGCAAAGATATTATTTCTTTGCACATGGCTACATGTCATGCAACTTAAACTACCCTGAATTGTAATATACATGACATGTCAAGGTAACAAAACATGTTATTTCATATAAAAAATAAATTGCTGCACAATTCATAGCATCACACATAGAAATTGAACATGAAATATTTGTGTAGTGCAACAATTAATATATCATTCAACTAAATTACACTCAGCATATTGTTTTGTGTATTAAAAACAAACACAGAAAAGAATCTATATGACATTCTCCCCTGTATACATATTTAAAAAAAAATGAGAATATCACAACACCACTAATAAAATAATCAAACAAACCACTCCTGTAACTCTGAATCAGTAACAGTACTCTGATTCATCAGCCAATCGCCATAACGGTTTGGCGGAAGACGAACACGACCAGAACGTCTGGGCTGAGGAGTGGAAATCGGTGACGGAGATTGAGTATACCCAGATCGGATATTGGTACCAGTCTGAGAAACAGACTGTTGTGTATCGTTAGGTACACTCCTACCTCCATCACCTGTATCTGTATTTGTAACAGGAGTACTACCAAAATTGGAAGTAGATTGCCTGTCAGAACTGGCTGACTGGGTATTATTTCCAGTTTCCACACTACTAGATGTATTATCGAAACTGGAAACATTAACAGGACTGGGAGATTTCCTCCTTGCGGGAACAATGTATTTGCCCGATGACTGGGAACCAGACTGACTGGTCAGAATCTGATTCCTCAGTATCAGAATTGATTTGGGGCTGTACACTTTTCCTAAGAGGACGCTTTGGCGTAATCTTTGGTTCTGGAACCCCAGATTTAACAGGAATGACCGAAAATGGGAGCAGCATATTCCTATGAAGGGTGCGTATGCAGGACTCGTCAGATTCTTTCTGCACCTTATATACAGGGATATTGTCATTAGGTTTTGAAATAACAATATAAGGGCTTTTCTCCCACTTATCAGCCAATTTCTGTTTGCCTCTCAGACCAACCAGCCTGACAAGGAAACGGTCTCCAATGTCCAAAGTTGCTTCCCGTACTTTCAGGTCGTAACCTGCTTTGCTACGGGCAGCGCTCCTGTCTGCTTCCTTGGAGGCAACTTTATATGCAAATTGGAGCCTCTTCTTCAATTTGGTAGTGTAGCGCTCCTTAGATTGAATAACTGGATCTTGATCACTATTCAGACCAAGATACGCATCAACAGCCAGCCTGGGATGTCTTCCAAACATTAAAAAGAATGGTGAATAGCCAGTGCTATCATGTTTAGTGGCATTATATGAGTGCACTAATGGGGCGACATCCGACTTCCAGTCTTGCTTCTGATGTTCTTCCAAGGTGCCTAACATATTTAGGAGAGTCTGGTTGAATCTTTCTGTCATTCCATTCCCCATAGCATGATATGGGGTAGTCCTGGACTTTTCCACACCAGCTAGACTGCAGAGTTCTTTGATAACATGACTTTCAAAGTTCCTCCCTTGGTCACTATGAAGGCGAGCAAGGAAGCCGTAGTGAACGATGAAATTCTCAAAGAGAACCTTTGCAGTTGTTTTAGCTAGCTGATTCCTAGTGGGAAAAGCCTGTGCATATCTGGTGAAATGGTCTGTTATAACCAGAATATGCTCATGACCCCCTTTTGACCTTTCTAAAGATAGAAAGTCCATGCAGACTAGTTCCATTGGCTGGTGACTAACAATGTTCACCAGTTTAGCACTAGGTCTAGGTGGAGTTTTGCGTTTAATGCATCTGTCACAGGACTTGACTTTGTTTTCAACATCAAACTCTAATCCTGGCCAAAAGAACCGAGAACGAACTAATGATAATGTACGATCGCGGCCTTGATGACCGACATCATCATGCAAATGTTTAAGGACAATATCCTTAAATTTAGAGGGTAAAACTAACTGTCTTGTCTGTTGGCCATCAAGTACAGTATTTCTGTACAAGACAGAATCAACTAAACATAGTTTTTTCCACTCTTTAACATATCTAAGGACCTCAGGAGATTCCTTAGACAGTTCGTTCTTCGCCGGACAAAAACCATCATGCAAAAACTGAATGACCCTTTTCAGAGTAACATCAGCAACCTGTTCTTTGGCCCAATCAACATTTTGAATATCAGTTGATTGCAAAACTGTATCTGCTTGAACATCAGAAGACTGTTCAATCTGAGATGCATTAGTAATCACTAATGTCTCAGCATAAGGGCAAGAATCCCTTTTTACTGTATAAGCCTGACAAATGGCATTTACCACGTCAGAAAACATTTCTGTTTGCTCATGCGGACGTCTCGAAAGACCATCTGCATCCCCATTAGCCTTGCCACTTCTATAGGTAAGTTTAAAATCATAAGAGCCAAGAGCTGCTAGCCATCTGTGACCAGTAGCATCTAGCTTGGCAGATAAAAGTACATACGTAAGGGGATTGTTGTCTGTGACAACATCAAAATGATTACCATATAAGTAATCATGGAATTTCTTTGTTACTGCCCATTTTAAGCAGAGAAATTCTAACTTGTGAGCAGGATAATTCTTTTCACTGCTCCGAAGTCCTCTACTGGCATAAGCGATAACGCGTTCAAGGCCGTCTTGAACTTGATACAACACTGCACCAAGACCTTCGGTCGAGGCATCAGTGTGCACAATAAAAGGGCGTTTAAAATCGGCATATGCCAGGACCGGAGGAGATGATAATTTCTCCTTCAAAGTGTCAAAAGCACTTTGTTGCAATGCACCCCACTGCCAAGGGACTTTGTCTCTCTTCTTCTTCTTCTTCTTGTCTGAACCAGGATTTGTGGGGTGACCAACTAAAAGATCATTTAAGGGCTTGGCTAGACGAAATAATCTTTAATAAAACGACGGTAAGAACCCGTAAAGCCAAGAAATGATCTTAGTTGCTTAACATTCTGTGGTACAGGCCAAGATGTTAAAGCCTTCAACTTGTCAGGGTCTGTTTCGACACCATCTTGACTGACGACATGTCCTAGGTAACTAACACTAGTTTTGAAGAATTCACACTTAGACGGCTTAAGCTTTAGACCGTGTTGTTGCAGTCTACTGAAAACTGCTTCTAGCCGGTCTAAGTGGTCTTCAAATGTCTCTGAAAAGATCAGTATGTCGTCCAAGAAAATAAGGCATTCTTTGAGGTTCATGTCGCCCATGCAACGTTCCATTAGACGTTGAAACGAGGCTGGGCATTGGTTAATCCAAACGCCATGCGCTGACATTCAAAGAACCCTAGATTTCCCACTGTGAAGGCCGTTAAATGCTTATCTTCCTCTACCTCTACTTGCCAGTATCCACTACGCAAATCTAGCTTAGAAAAGTATTTAGACCCTATTAAGGTATCTATAGTATCATCGATACGAGGTAGAGTGTAAGCGTCCCTTATTGTACGACTATTTAATTTTCGGAAGTCGATACAAAATCGCAAACTTCCATCTTTCTTCCTAACCAAAACTACGTTGGAAGAGAAGGGACTTTCAGAAGGTCTGATAGCATCAGCCTCAAGCATTTCTTTAATATGAAGCCTTACTTCTTCATACATTGAAGGAGGTATCCTTCGGTAGGGATCCTTAAAAGGAGTATAATCTGTAAGCATTATCTTATGCTTAACCAGATCTGTTCTACCAAGATCGGTTGGACTGGTAGAAAATACGTCAGACCAATTCTCCAAAACCTGCTTAGCTTTTGTAAACTGCTCAGAAGACAGATTTTGTTTATCTATCTGGTCACTCAAGTTAGGAATAGTTGCAGTGGATTTTTCCTGTTTCGGAGAGGAATCAGGTGTCCATGCATCAACAACATTCACACTTGTTTAAGTACACAGAATAGATTTAGGGGGAATTTCAATAACCTTGGCCGACAAATTACAAACTCTTACAGGAACCCTAATAGTCGTACCTGGGCCTTTAAGTGAAACAACCCTTGGACAAATTGTCAAATTTCCTGAAAGGGAACCATTGGTATGCTCTGTCACTGCACATTCTATGCCATTAGATTTTCTTACAATCCCATGGAGTGTTTTTATTTCCCCAGGGTTGATACGAATGTTATAATTGCATGTTGTTTTGACAGGCAAACTATCATCGCACATGCTATCAAAGGCAGTTTGCCATTCTACAGGCACATCCGATGGTGGCTTATCCTGCTTGAACAGTCTGATCACATTCGTACCAATGATTGCTGGCACTTTACTGTTATAATCAGTGTCTGATACAATCAGAAGAGGAACAGTAAGTAAAGAATTACCTAAAGAAGGTACTGAAATATTGGCTTCAATATAGCCTTTGTATGGAAATAAAAATCAAAAATGAGTTCCTTTAAGAGCAATGAAAACATTCATAAGAAAGAAGATGGGTCATACTACGTAGTTTCGGCTAATAAAGCCTCATCAGTGACCCTGTAATGATCCGACAATGAAAGCCAGAGGAAACATACTGCAATTTTGCGAATAAGTTGGCTACCTCTAGCACTGACAACAGAAAGACCAAATTCAGAAATATCATGCAACTCTGGCAAAGGGTCTAGAGAATTATAAAAAGATTCTGAAATTGATGAAATCATTGAGCCTGAATCAATCAAACCAGATGTTATAACACCTTGTATACTTATTTGTCCTTCGTTGGCAGAACCAACCATTCTTTCTATTAAAGAAGGATGTAAAGAACTAGGGCTTTGTACAGACTCACTATGTTCTTCCCCTGTTTGCCCCTCAACAGAAGAAGTTAACAGTTTAAATGCTGGTTGTCACTCTCGGGACCGCCGCCACGACCAGCACCACGGCCGCTAGTGCCACCGCGGCCACGACCCCTTGAGGGACCACCTCTGTTGTTACCCTGATTGTTCTGGTAATTCCCACGATTGTTTTGAAAATAATTTCCAGTGTTATTTTGATTTTGAAAATTGTGATTCTGATTATGAAAATTATTATTTTGATTTTGAAAATTGGGGTTATAATTCTGTTGACCCCGACCAAAGCCACCTCGCCAAGAACCACGATGGAATCATCTACCCCTTCCCCGTGAGGGTTGTGAGTTAAGTAGAAGTAAAACAAAGATCAGGAATTGATACAATTAACTTACTCCATCCATAAAAGACACCAAAGGGAAAGAAATACAAACATTAAGCGACCAGACCATAATGGAAACCTAAACAAAGGAAGGCCATATTGACACTTACTTTCCCACAAAATGGCCATATGGCCATCCAAAATTAAAAGACACAAGTGATACACACAGTAAGTAACAAACAACAACATTAATAAATCGCCACAGAAGAGCCGCCTTGGAAGATTTCCACTGGGGGGCTTAAATCGATTTTACGTGGCCACAATCCTCGCCCTTACTTCCGTCGCGATTTAGACAAATAATTTGTTCAGTCCGCATGAAGGCCTCCTAACTCATCAGTGCAACATCTCCGTGAACACAGAAATCAAAGAACCACAGAGGTGAGACAACGGTGAGGACTCGACAGCAAGAAACCACTGAAATGCTGGAGCAAAAGAAAACCAACAGTTAGACTCTGATGAGCCCGACCAGAGACAGAGCATCAGGCACCAACCAACATTATCTCTTTAATTTTCAATAAGCCTTTACGTTGGAGCCGTCATAGAATCTGAGGCCTGACCCACCGGCGTGCAATTAAAGAGGGAAGCAAAGTTGCCAACCGTGATTGGGTTAACTACCATGCATGCAGTCTGTCGTATAATATCCATGTTGTACCCAATCTTTTTATATCGAAGAATGATTTTACGAAATTGGGTGCTGAAGTCATTGCGGTTATATATTTTTCTGAATTTATATACTAAGTCACCATAAAATTCGGGTTCCGATAGACCTTGTTGCAGAAGAGATTTAAGTCCAATATTGAATTTTGAAATTAAATCAGAATGGCGTCTATAAAATTTTGAAAAGGCTTTGCGTAGTTTATGGTACCGATAACCCTGATTAAGAAGTTTAGCCGTTAATAATTTATTACGAGTGTTGAAGTCAGTTACATGACTACACACTCTAGCAAATCGAATTAATTGCGAAATATAAACGTCATAGGATGGCGCACAAGGAACATCACCATCCAAAAAAGGAAAATTTACAATCTCAAAATCAAAGTCATCGCGTTTATCATAAATTTTGCACGAAACAAATCCATCTACAATAGATAGATGTAAATCCAACAATGGGGCCTCGTTATCAGAAGAATTTGCTTTATTTAACTGAAGTTCTAGGGGGTAAATCTGACTGATCAAACCATAAAATAGGTATTATCAATATTTAATAAATCATCTAAATATCTAGAAGTAAAGCTAAAAGCTTCAATAATTTCAGATTGGTTATCAATGGAAAGCGACAAAATGAAGTCTCTTTCATAACAATACAAGAACAGATCAGCCACAAGAGGTGCGCAATTAGTACCCATCGGAATACCCACAATTTGTCTAAATAACTTAGTACCGAATCTAATATAAATATTGTCAAGTAGAAAGGTGAAAAGAAGAAGGGTGAGAATAAGATGAAGGTTGAAAAGAATGCTGTTGAGCTTCAAGCTTCTGTTCCAGGGTTTTCATTCTTGACATTAATTCTGTCATTTGCTTCAGCAACTGAGTGTTCGAATCATCAGATGATGCTTGACCACTCTGCTGCTGAGCAACCTTTGATTTTGATGTTGGCCTTGAACTAGAAACTTCCATGCTCAACCTTTCTTATTTCTCTTAAAAGTAACTGAAAATCTGTGACAGAGTCATACAGATGGCGTGTTGAGTTTCTTAACTCCTTACTTTTTAAGCCGGTCCAGAACTTACTACGCAGCATTGCGTCCTTAGCTGCAAAGTCAACATGACCACAGCTTACTGCCCTTGACAGTGTTTGCTCTAAACGAGAGCCATAACTAACAATTGATTCAGAGTCCTTCTGAAAATCATTATAAAAGGACTGAATCAATGTTTCAGTGGTGCTGACGTTTCCGTAGAAACCATCTAATTTATTTAAAATATCATCCACTGAGGCATTTTCCCCAAGTGGAACAAGCATACCTCTTGCTGCACCTTTGAGGCTATTCCTAATTGCCTGTAAGAGCACATGCTCTGGCAAGTGATTAGAGTTTTGGAGGCACTTGACCTCAAAACTCCAAACTTCATAAGAAGTTTCTCCCTTCTGTGGTTCTTCAGATCCACTGAAGAAGGGTAATTTGGGGACACTAAAAGGATGGGCCACAAAAGAAATATTGCCATTGTTGGCGACATCCGGCTGTTGATGCCTGATAGGAGAAGGTTGGGGGGAAGGTTTGGAGGGAAATTTGGCCTGATCTAATAAAAATCGTAACTTAGATCCAGCAGTTGGAGTAGCTGCAGTAAAATCAGGGTTTTTGGGTCTGACCACAGGGTCTTTTACTGCAGTGTTAGGAGTACTGATTTTAGCATTAGCCAACAAGGCTTGGTACTCCTCCATAGTTAAAACTTTATAATCAGGGTCGGAGTCTAACTGTTGGTTTTCTTTTGCTCCAGCATTTCAGTGGTTTCTTGCTGTCGAGTCCTCACCGTTGTCTCACCTCTGTGGTTCTTTGATTTCTGTGTTCACGGAGATGTTGCACTGATGAGTTAGGAGGCCTTCATGCGGACTGAACAAATTATTTGTCTAAATCGCGACGGAAGTAAGGGCGAGGATTGTGGCCACGTAAAATCGATTTAAGCCCCCCCCCCCCACCCCCAGTGGAAATCTTCCACTGACCGTTCCAAGGCGGCTCTTCTGTGGCGATTTATTTATGTTGTTGTTTGTTACTTACTGTGTGTATCACTTGTGTCTTTTAATTTTGGATGGCCATATGGCCATTTTGTGGGAAAGTAACTATCCATATGGCCTTCCTTTGTTTAGGTTTCCATTATGGTCTGGTCGCTTAATGTTTGTATTTCTTTCCCTTTGGTGTCTTTTATGGATGGAGTAAGTTAATTGTATCAATTCCTGATCTTTGTTTTACTTCTACTTTTCATTCACCCTCTGCATCATTTCTTCAAAATTATCCCCCTCTATATCACCTTTTCTAGCCATAATGACTAAGTAACATAAAAAATCACTATTAAACACTAATTTGACTTTCAAATAAAGTCAAACAAAAATCACTTTCAAATAAAGTCATGAATTGAAAACACAGTACAATAAATAGTACTATGGATATATATTGAAATGTGAACTGGGGCTTATTCACAAATCAAACACCAAAAAAAATAACACTAATCACTGAAAATCACTGAAGAACACAATAAATCACTGAAAAAAAATCACTGAAAAATCACCAAAGATCACTGAGAAAAAAAAACACTGAAAACTCATAGAAAAAAAAAATAACACCAACCACTCTGTCAGCAAAATGTGGGCACAGTAGTGACAGAAGTCCGCAACCCACAAGCAATCAATGAAGATCAGGAGTCCGGATTCTAGAATGGTTAGGATAGCCCTCCCCTATTCTCACCGGCCCCCAAAATCATCAAAGAACGCAAATGAATCACGAACAATCTGTCAACATCCGTTCAACGATACGTTTCATCCAACACCTTGCTAACAGAGAAGTAGGATGTACACCGTCTTTGTAATTTTTAAAATTCAAAGACTTCCTTTGTTTACCCCTCTTTGATTTCCTAAACTTCAAAAGATCTATTTTAAAGCTAGGGGAGGCTACACAATGTCTATCATTAATTTCACGAATCAATTCACTAATGACAGAAATTGTTCGTGAAAGTTTCAAATCCTGACAATGAAAAAAATCAGGATCTTTATGCCCTTTGGCCTTATTCCATGAAACGATGGAATAATATGGAATTTCAAAGAAGACAATCTGAACTGAGGGAAAATTGGAAACAAAGTTAAGATATTTTGTTAACTGACATTGTATATAAGTAAAGGCTTTAAATTCATCTGAATGTCGCAGCTGGATAAATCTGCCAAATTTACAAGTCAAATCACAAGTGCCTAAAAATATGTAAAGAACCAGCTGTCCATGTTGAAGAACTTTTTTAGATAAATTTCTATGTAACCAATTCAAATATCTCTGTAACTGAGCTCCGGATTCACAAATAATTTCAATGTTATGATTAAATTCCTTTAATAAATCTACATGTGGTTTTAAACTAAAGCCCTTACTGTCAGACAACAAAATAGCATGCTTGTGTAGTCTCCCTTTGAAATCCAAAGATTTATCTAAGTATTTTTCAATTTTAGCCTTACTCATTTAAAATATTTTTTTTTAAAGAAATTAATGAAGTTGTTGAAGGTATAAGCACTATATTGTCACAGAAAGCAAGTAATCTAAGTCTGCAGTTGCAGTTATACACTGTGTCTAATACACACTAAGTTAATTTCAAAAAAAAAAATTCAATCACAGATGCACAAAAAAAATTCAAAGTCAAATACACAACACAATTGAAAGAAAAAAAATCACAAGTTCAGTCAACTGCAGTTGCAGCTATACAAGTTGACTTGATTGCTCAACTCAATTGAGTAATATAACATAAACTTACTTAAACACTGAAGCCTAAGCATAAATAACAACAATGTAAATTCACGTACAAAAAAAAATTAGTCACAAAAATGCAGTTGCAGTTATATAACATTCATGTTATACCATGATGTTATAACATGATGTTATATATGATGCACTATGTTAAATCAATGTTTCTATGTCACACAAGTGTAACACACGACAGACAATGATAACACCAAAGTGCAGTTGCAGTTGTAGTCAGACAGACGGACGGACAGACAGACACGAGAATAAACTCATATCTATTTCCAAGTAAAATTGAAAAAATAAAGTTCCTACCTGTCTGTTGCACCTTATCTTTTGACTACTGTTTTCTGTGACATTATTGTACTTAAGAACTATTCAGGAAACAACGAGTACATACAACAAAATATGAATAATAAAATTCCAGAAAATTGAAAGTGAATGAGAAAAAAATGATCAAGTTAAAATCACGCAGTCACCACATCCATCCTGAAACTGAAATATTAGTCGGTTAGTTAGTGAGTGCAGAAAAAAACAAAGTAGAAAAATACACAAATATCTATGACTATTTTCCCACTGGGTTTTTTCTGTACTATCGTCAACACAGAAAAGTCAAATTTTTAACAAAAATGTGTGACGATAATACTGTGCACAAATTTGTACTAATAGACTAATAGTATGAATAAATAAGCACAGCTTGAATATTCATACAAATATCACAGATTCACTACACACATAACATGACATATATAGAAAAAAACATAAAACATATATAATATATAGAAAAATTCCAAAAACCTATATAATATATAGGATAATTCAAATCACATATATATTATATAGAAAAATTTCCACAATATATATATTTCACATATATAGCAATATATATATGAAATACATATATAATATATACAATAATTCAAATACTGTATATAATATATAGAAAAATATAATCAACATATAAACATCACAAATGACATGTCATTCATCAAACGGTGGCTATAACATGTATAAATATTAGGATTTATGAAAAATCCTTAAATCACTGGAGAAAAAAATCACTTATGAAAAAAATCACTGGATATGCCAGTGTCCATATATTGTCCATGAATAAATCACTGGAAATACCAGTGTCCATGCAAATGAAAATCACTGGCCATTCCAATGTCCATAATTACACGATAAGACGGAAAAAAAAAATTGTGTGCACACTTAAAAAAAAAATAATGGCCATATCTTCACCACTAACACATGAAGCGACACAAGTTCCAGCATGGTCATGATGATGATGATGATAGAATCCTGAAGATTGTAGCCCAGAACACCCCTATAGTAAGTTCGAATCTGTAGTGGGCGCCATGTGTCGCCGGGTGAGCACCAGGGGTTTAAAGACTAACCCAACAACGATTAGGACTGAGGGTTTTAATGTTGGTTGATGAAAAGGGTGTCCTGGCTATGACATCTTTAAATGATACTACCAGATAGACAATGACTGTCTATCAGAGATAGTATTGGAGTGAGCCGGTTGAGCCAGTTGAGCAATTGAACTGCTCTCTTTGCTATCTGAAGTCCAACTGACTCGACGCGGTAAAATTTGTGGTGAGAAGTGTGCAGAAGGTCACATGCAGGGTTAGAGAATTAAAACAGCCAACCATACACAAGCATTCACCCTGGCAACGCTAAAAACATGATAATGATAGGTAAAAACAAGATATTTACCGTTACTGGCATTTAAAGCATGCCAACGTGTTTCGGTTCTAAATTTATTGCAAAGTGAAGGTCACTACATCAAGCGAATCCGAGACGTTTCGCCCCCAAACCGTTTCCTCCCCTAGTCGTTTCGCCCCCAAGACGTTTCCTCCCTGGTCGTTTCCCCCCTAGTCGTTTCGCCCCCCTAGTCGATTCGTCCCCCTAGTCGTTTCGTCCCCCTAGTCGTTTCGCCCACTTTTCATTTAATTTTAAATGTTGAACTCTTATTAGAGGTGAGAAGAGGCAAATATTAAAGTAGCATCATCGCCCTGTCACGTCAGCCTAAGTATCTGTATCTGTTCGTTAAGGGACTTCATTCATACTTGAACAGTATGTCTCTGATGGCGCGTGAAAAAGAGAAAGTGAGAAATATTGGAAAGAAAGAGAAATAGTGGATAGACAAGCAAGAAAAGAAAGGAAAGATTCCTGCCTGCTTTTTCAAATCATCATTGGAAACCAGACCTCTCCGGCTATAGAAGCGTCGCCCAACCGGCACAGGTTAAAAAATCCCTCAGACTTTACTTACAGACCGGCCCCTACCTAACTGTTAAAACAAGAGAGTAGACGGTCCCTGCTTGAAGGATACCAAGTCAGGGGCCTCAGAAACAGATGCTGGTAAAGAATTCCAATCGGGTATAGTCCTAGGGAAGAAGCTGTACTTGAATGTATCAAGCTAACCGCGTTGCCTTATCAGGGTCTGCACTATTTGCTTACAGTTCAGGAATTACTGGGTCTATCTATCTAACTTCTTATACTGGGTCGGTCATATTTGGCCATTACCTCAGTTCGGTGCGTAGCTAAATTTAGAATTTAACAAAAAAAAAAAAAAAAAAAAAGGAGAAGTCACTCGACGCCAAACGCCGCAAATCTGATCAGAGTATACACAAATTGCTGACAGAACATTGATGAAAGGAATCGACTTGATCATTGTTTCCACTTCTATTTATTACGTCGCATCGGCGTTGACGCGTCGTTGCGTAGACGACATTTGCGCCAATACTCAACCATGTATTACCTATTGGGCACACAATGTGTATGCAACGTGGTATCAACGCCGATGCAACTTTATTACGTTGCATCGGCATTGACGCGATGTTGCGTAGACGGCATTTGCGGCCATATTCAACAATGATTTACTGGCCGACTCTGTTAACGAACCAACCGACCAATTTAAAACAAAACTGGTAAAGGTGCTTAAGCGATAATTAAAGACGTTTAAGTTTGCAAAGAGCGCATGTTTTCACACCTTATCATTAAGGGCATTAATTGCGTGATTTAATAATGTGTCAAATCAAATAAACAATGTGATTAACGGTATTGATCAAAACAGGTAATACTTATTATAATTCCTAATTAACATTTTCATTCAAAGAACAGGTTCTTCTCTCTCACTGTCTCTCTCATATGAATTTTTTATATATAAAATATAGTAAAATAGTTTGGGGGCGAAACGACTAGGGTTTGGGGGCGAAACGACTAGGGTGTGGGGGACGAAACGACTAGGGGCCAAAAAAGGGGGCGAAACGACTAGGGGGGAAACGACCAGGGGGGAAACGTCTTGGGGGCGAAACGTCTTGTTACCCATCAAGCTAGTGACCTAGCTACCGTGCGTCGGAAACGCGAAACACAGAACCGAACCGAACCGAAAAATCTACATCTATGACAGTTTGATGTTTTTTTTTTGTTTTTTTTTTGGAAGGCCAGGTACAGCCGTGTCGGCCACTTCCTGTCCTCCAGATATATTGTCACAATATGCTTAACAAATTCAGGCCGAGTTGACTTGAGGCCGAGTTGGCTACAGGCCGAGTTGACCCGTTTCCTGGGAGAGTGACATCCGGAAATCATCGGTGGATCTTTAAAAAGAACAGAAAAGTTACCTATATAATGAATATTTAACCTGGTTCAAACGTTAAAACCTGTTCCGCCTAGATGGAAACTTCCTAAAAATGCCGATAAAAATAATAGACAAAACAGGTCATTTTTATTTAGCAGAGTCAATATAAGCCGTTTTGTTGCACACTAATGTCCGGAAATTGTCCGGAAAATGTCCGGGAAATGGGGGTAGTGGTGCCTTATCCCTAATATCTCCTATCTATCTATCTATCTTCTTATACTGAGTCGGTCATATTTGGCCATTACCTCAGTTGGGTGCGTAGCTAAATTTAGAATTTAGCTGAAAAAAAAAAAAAAAAAAAAAAAAAAAGAGAAGTCACTGGATGAGTCCTTAAAACTATTTACAATCTGAATAACAGAGGTATACTAAAACGCATACCTCTGAGTCTCAATCTTACACTGTATGGGCTTTGAACTCCTCTGCAGTCTTAGCATTCACCACAGAAGAGGGAAGACTATTCCACTGGGGAATAGTCCTAGGGAAGAAGGAATTTTTCAGGGCATCACTGTAGGACTGGTACCTGTGATACTGTGAGTTGTTTACTTTTGATGCCCTTGTTCGAGTTGAAACTGTCACAGGGGTCAAGTATTTATCTTTATTAACGGCCACTGTACCTGAATGTATCTTATAGAAGAAGGTTAAAGAGGACTGCTCACGACGGGCCTCTAGGGACGGCCATTCTAGCTCGTTAAGCATGTCACCGACGCTGCTTCTATTGCGCCATCGTCGGCAGGTCCATCGAGCAGCTGTCCTCTGCACCTTCTCCACCTGCTGAATCTGAGTTTTAACATAGGGATGCCAAATGGGTGATGCATATTCTAGCTGAGGGCGAACCAATGTTTTATATGCAACATCCTTTGTCTGCCTAGGTGCAAAAGCCAAGTTTCGTCTAAGAAATCCTAAAGTCCTAGTTGCTTTTGATGTAATTTCAGAAACGTGTTGACCCCAATCAAGATCATCAGTGATGGTGATACCAAGATATTTGGCGGATTGAACCTGCTCCAAGATTTGCTGGTGTAGTTTATAGTCAAACTTAATTTGTTTGTCAGGAGGGTGTCGCGACACCCTCATTGAATGACATTTGGCCACATTGAACTTCATCTGCCAATCGGCCTCCCACTGTGCTAGTTGGTTCAGGTCATCTTGTAGAATAAGACAGTCAGAAGAAGAATATATATTCCTATAAAGGACACAATCATCAGCAAACAAACGGACAGATGACCTGATGTTATCAGGGAGATCATTAATGAATACCAAGAACAGGACCGGTCCAAGGACCGAACCTTGGGGGACACCAGATAAAACAGGGACTGGATCAGACGCTTGGCCATCAAGTACAACTTGTTGTGAGCGCCCTGAGAGCCATGAGCTAATCCACCTGTGTGTGGATCCTCTTATCCCATAGTAATCCAATTTATACAATAGCCTCCTGTGAGGTACCTTGTCAAAGGCCTTAGCGAAGTCCATGATAATCAAGTCAGTCTGTTTGTGGCCACGGTTTGTGGCCCCATCCAGATTGCTCACAATGTCATGGTAAAACTGAACTAATTGAGTTTCGCAAGACCTTTGACTTCGGAAACCATGTTGACAGTCAGCAAGAATGCTCTCTAAGGCTAGGTGCTTGTTGATGTTACTAACTATTATATGCTCCAGGGTTTTGCAACAGATGCATGTTAGCGACACTGGTCTATAATTTGCTGCATCGTATTTTTCTCCTTTTTTATAGACCGGGGTAACATTAGCTTGTCGCCAGTCATCTGGTACAGTGCCCTGGGCGAGTGATTCATTGAAGATAAAGGCCAGCACAGGTGAAATTTCAGCACCACATTCTTTAAGCACCCTGGCATTCAGGTCATCCGGCCCAGATGCCTTATGTATTTTGAGCTTACCTAACAGTTTGGCGACCCCGTTTGGGTCAACTGTTATGTCCCCCATTGAGGGGAACTGACTATTACCTTTAGTTGGTAGCTCACCATCAGTTTCACGCGTAAATGCAGATTGAAACTGTTTGTTACATATGTTGGCCTTAATCGGGTGGTCAGAAATTACTAAAAATAGTATCAAAAAAAAATCTACGCTGCATTCTAAACGATTATCAAAAATTATTTTTCATTTTTAACATTTTAAGGGTCCATTTCTGAAGATAATTTGTCCTGAAACTTCCCGGATTGTGACCTGGATGTTGGGGTAGTGGTGCGTTAACACTAATATCTCGACTTCATGTGGTCAGAAATTAATAAAAATTAGTATCAAATAAAATTTTAAGCTCATTTAAAAATTATTTTTCATTTTTAATATTTTAGGGGCCCGTTTTTTAAGTTGATTTGTCCGGGATCAGATATATAACCCATATATGCCTAGCGTCCCATTTGTGGGACATTGGCAAACAATCTAGACCCCAATGATCAGACACTGCAAAACGTGAATCTGATCTGGGCCGCAAAAATGCGGTATCTGATCTGAGTCTACACTGTTTGCTTAAACAACGACAAAACTTAACTGCATACATTTCTTGCTGGCGATGGATTAGGTGTACGGACTTTGAGTGATTTTACGGACCATTATGATCAGACGCTGCAAAACTTGGCGTCTGATCTGGGCAGCAAAATGCGGCATCTGATCTGGGTCTACACTGTTTGCTTAAACAACGACGAAATTTAACCGCATCCATTTCTTGCTAGCGATGAATTAGGTGTACGGACTTTGAGTGTTTTTAAGGACCATTATGATCTGAAGCTGCAAACTTGGCGTCTGATCTGGGTCGCAAAATGTGGCATCTGATCTGGTTCTACACTGTTTGCTTAAACAACGACGAAATTGAGCCGCATCCATTTCTTGCTGGCGATGAATAAGGTGTACGGACTTTGAGTGTTTTTACGGACCATTTCTTGATCAGACGTTGCAAACTTGGCAAAATATGGCATCTGATCTGGTTCTACATTGTTTGCTTAAACAACGACGAAATTGAGCCGAATCTATTTCTTGCTGGCGATGAATTATGTGTACGGACTTTGGTAAGTAGAAGTAAAACAAAGATCAGGAATTGATACAATTAACTTACTCCATCCATAAAAGACACCAATGGGAAAGAAATACAAACATTAAGCAACCAGACCATAATGGAAACCTAAACAAAGGAAGGCAATAAGGACAGTTACTTTCCCACAAAATGGCCATATGGCCATCCAAAATTAAAAGACACAAGTGATACACACAGTAAGTAACAAACAACAACATAAATAAATCGCCACAGAAGGGCCGCCTTGGAACGGTCAGTTGAAGATTTCCACTGGGGGGCTTAAATCGATTTTACGTGGCCACAATCCTCGCCCTTACTTCCGTCGCGACTTGGACAAATAATTTGTTCAGTCCGCATGAAGGCCTCCTAACTCATCAGTGCAACATCTCCGTGAACACAAAAATCAAAGAACCACAGAGGTGTGACAACGGTGAGGACTCGACAGCAAGAAACCACTGAAATGCTGGAGCAAAAGAAAACCAACAGTTAGACTCCGATGGGCCCGACCAGAGACAGAGCATCAGGCACCAACCAACATTACCTTGAATTAGATCTCTCTAATTCTCAATAAGCCTTTACGTCATAGAATCTGAGGCCTGACCCACCGGCGTGCAATTAAAGAGGGAAGCAAAGTTGCCAACCGTGATTGGATTAACTACCATGCATGCAGTCTGTCATATAATATCCATGTTGTACCCAATCTTTTTATATCGAAGAATGATTTTACGAAATTGGGTGCTGAAGTCATTGCGGTTATATATTTTTCTGAATTTATATACTAAGTCACCATAAAATTCGAGTTCCGATGTTGGTTGGTGCCTGATGCTCTGTCTCTGGTCGGACCCATCGGAGTCTAACTGTTGGTTTTCTTTTGCTCCAGCATTTCAGTGGTTTCTTGCTGTCGAGTCCTCACCGTTGTCTCACCTCTGTGGTTCTTTGATTTTTTTTTTGTGTGTTCACGGAGATGTTTCACTGATGAGTTAGGAGGCCTTCATGCAGACTGAACAAATTATTTGTCTAAATCGCGACGGAAGTAAGGGCGAGGATTGTGGCCACGTAAAATCGATTTAAGCCCCCCAGTGGAAATCTTTCCACTGACCGTTCCAAGGCGGTTCTTCTGTGGCGATTTATTTATGTTGTTGTTTGTTACTTACTGTGTGTATCACTTGTGTCTTTTAATTTTGGATGGCCATATGGCCATTTTGTGGGAAAGTAACTGTCCATATGGCCTTCCTTTGTTTAGGTTTCCATTTTGGTCTGGTCGCTTAATGTTTGTATTTCTTTCTCTTTGGTGTCTTTGGTGGGTGGAGTAAGTTAATTGTATCGATTCCTGATCTTTGTTTTACTTCTACTTTGAGCAATTTTAAATTTACGGGCCATTAATTTTCTAACGAGATTAAACTTGTGTTAAGTTAATTGCTTTCAACTCATAATAAATTGACGTGTGCTGCATACCTGGATTGAAATAGTAGAAAGTGACTTCCTCAAAAGTTGTGTCCAATTGATTTTTTTGCATGCATGCTGTTATTTTAGATTAAACATCACCGTCAACACTATTTTGGTCATTTTGAAGACTTTGCATTCCAGTTTTGTAGGACTTAAGGTTTCGAGATATAATACATTTTTCACATTTCGAAAATGGTTACTTTTCTGATAAAAAATCGTCATATTGTTCTTTTTTATACTGCAAACATAGGTTGTGGTTGCTCGTTAGAACGTCCTCGTTGAGGCGGTTCTCCCGAGTAACAACAACCTATGTCTTGGATCAAAACTAGGGAAAATAATGTATACCCCCATGAATACCTGTTTTTTTTATATAAAATGCAGTTTACCATTATTTTCCTTATTTCTGCTAAAAAAATCGACTGTGGGTGCTTTTTAGAATCACCTCACCGAGGCTGTTCTGACGAGTAACTTTACTGTACTTTTAAACAGAGATCTAGAAAATGTAAAAGTTTATCAACCCTAAACTGAAATACGATAAAACAAAAAATCCCATATTTTTTCATATTTCTGCTCTAAACAGAAAGTATACGAACTTCATAGAACGGCGAGACGGTTTCGACGAGTACCCACAACCTATGTTTTTTAGCAGAACTAAGGAAAACATGTATACCCCTGTTCAACAATAACCGAATTCTAATGATTGTGGGCTTTTTCCAATAGCTAACGTGGTAGAGTTGTGTTTTGCTCCGGCTCATTTAACACTAGAATAATATTCGATGTGTCAAAAATGAGACAGTATTTAGTTGAATGTTTGGCAAATGGATAAAAAATGTCAGCGTTTCCGAAAGAAAAAGATACAGGCAGGCGTAAACTTCACTCCTTCGCTTGTAAAATCGTAAAAGTCAAGTCTGTTGCTTCTGCAAAATGCCTGAGTGTATTGATAATGGTGCGTAGAATCACTCAAAGTCCGTACACCTAATTCATCGCCGGCATTTAGCGGCCAAGATCAGATGCCACGTTTTGCAGTGTCTTATCATTTGGGTCTGTACTGTTTGCCAATGTCCCACAAATGGGACGCGAGGCATATATGGGTTAAATATCTGATCTGGATCTACACTCTTTGCCAATGTCCCACAAATCCGGGAATTTCCCGGACAAATTAACTTCAGAAATTGACCCTTAAAATGTTAAAAATGAAAAATCATTGTTAATAATATTTTAGATTGGGGCTTAAAATTTTATTTGATATTAATTTCATTAATTTCTGACCACTCGAAGTGGAGATATTAGGGATAACGCACCACTACCCCAACATCCAGGTCACAATCTGGGAATTTCCCGGACAAATTAACTTCAGAAATGGACCCCCTTAAAATGTTAAAAATGAAAAATAATTTTTGATAATCGTTTAGAATGAAGCGTAAAATTTTATTTGATACTAATTTTATTAATTTCTGACCACCCGAAGTGGAAATATTAGGGATAAGGCACCACTACCCCTCCCCCCCCCCCCCCCCATTTCCCGGACAATTCCCGGAGTGGTGCGTTATCCCTAATATCTCCACTTCGGATGGTCAGAAATTAATAAAATTAGTATCAAATAAAATTTTAAGCTCCATTCTAAAAGATTATTTAAAATTATGTTTCATTTGTAACATTTTAAGGGTCCATTTCTGAAGTTAATTTGACCGGGAAATTCCCAGATTGTGACCTGGATGTAGGGGTTAGTGATGCGTTAACCCTAATATCTCGACTTCGGGTGGTCAGAAATTTATAAAAATTAGTATAAAATAAAAATTTTAGCTCAATTCTAAAAGATCATTAAAAATTATTTTTCATTTTTAATATTTTAGGGGTCCGTTTTTTGAGTAGATTTGTCCGGGAAATTCTCGGATTGTGTCCTGGATGTTGTGGGTAGTGGTGCCTTATCCCTAATATCTCCACTTCGGGTCGTCAGAAATAAATGAAATTAGTATCAAATAATGAAAATAGTGTATGTCGTGTGCTCATTATAAGCGCCCTACTGAGGGGATTCTAATGAGTGCACACAACATGACTTTATTTTATAGAAGATCACAAAGATATATTAAGTGATCTTTAAATTCGCTCAAGACCTACTTGGCAAACAGTGTAGAACTTGATCAAATGTTTAACCCATATATGCCTAGCGTCCCATTGGTGGGACATTGGCAAACAGTGTAGATACAGATCAGATATTTAACCCATATATGCCTAGCGTCCCATTTGTGGGACATTGGCAAACAGTGTAGGCCCAAATGATCAGACGCTGCAGAACGTGGCGTCTGATCTGGGGCCGCAAAAATGCGGTATCTGATCTGAGTCTACACTGTTTGCCTAAACAGCGGCGAAATTTAACCGCATACATTTCTTGCTGGCGATGAATTAGGTGTACGGACTTTGAGTGATTTTATGGACCATTATGATCAGACGCTGCAAACTTGGCGTCTGATCTGGGCTGCAAAATGCGGCATCTGATCTGGGTCTACACTGTTTGCTTAAACAACGACGAAATTGAGCTGTACGGACTTTGAGCAATTTTAGGGGCCATTAATTTTCTAAAGAGATTAAACACGTTTTAAGTTAATTGCTTTAACTCATAATAAGTTGACATGTGCTGCATACCTGTATTGAAAAAGTAGAAAGTGACTTCCACAAAAGTTGTGTCCAATTGATATTTTGAATGAATGCTGTTATTTTGTTTGTTTGAATTGAGATTAAACATCACCATCAACACTATTTTGGTTATTTTGACGAGTTTGCAACCAATTTTGTAGGACTTAACGTTTCGAGATATAATGCATTTTTCACATTTCCAAAATGGTTACTTTTCTGACAAAAATTTGTCATATATTTTTCTTATTTATACTGCAAACATAGGTTGTGGTTGCTCGTTAGAACATCCTCGTTGAGGCGGTTCTAACGAGTCTTGGATAAAAATAGGAAAAATAATGTATACCCCCATGAACCCCAGTTGTCTTTATATGAAATGAAGTTTATTATTATTGTCCTTATTTCTGCTAAAAATCGATTGTGGTTACTTTTTATAATCACCTCACCGAGGCCGTTCTGACGAGTAACCATACGGTACGTTTTAATCAGAGATCTAGAAAATGTAAATTTAGCAACCCTATAATGAAATTCCGATAAAACAAAAAAAATCCCATATTTTTTCATATGTCTGCTTTAAACAAAGAGTATACGAACTCCATAGAATGGCGAGACGGTTTCAACGAGTACCCACAACTTATGTATTTGAGCATAAATAAGAAAGAAATGTATACCCCTGTTCAACAACAACCGAATTCTAATGATTGTGGGCTTTTTGCCAAAGCGAACGTGGTAGAGTTTTGTTTTGCTCCGGACTCATTTAACACTAGAATAATATTCGACGTGTCAAAAATGAGACAGCATATAGTTGAATGTTTGGCAACTGGAAAATGTCAGCGTTTCCGAAAGAAAAAGATACAGGCAGGCGTAAACTTCATTCCTTCACTTGTAAAATCGTAAAATTTCCAGTCCAGTCTGTTGCTTCTGCAAAATGCCTGAGTGTATTGATAATGGTCCGTAAAATCACTCAAAGTCCGTACACCTAATTCATCGCCAGTATTTTGCGGCCCAGATCAGATGCCACGTTTTGCAGCCTCTGGTCATTTGGGTCTACACTGTTTGCCAATGTCCCACAAATGGGACGCTAGGCATATATGGGATGGGTTAAATATCTGATCTGGATCTACACTATTTGCTAATGTCCCACAAATGGGACTCTAGGCATATATGGGTTAAACCTTTGATCAAAATCTACAAGTAGGTCTTGAGCCGTAATTAAAGATCACTTATTATATCTTTGTGTTATTCTATAAAATAAAACCATGTTGTGTGCACTCATTAGAATCGCCTCTGTGAGACGCTTATAATGAGCACACGACATGCATCATTATCATTATTTGATACTAATTTCATTAATTTCTAACGACCCGAATCGGCCCCCGCCCGTCGGGGCTTGACGAAATAGATTGACTGCATGATGCTTCCAAGCAGAGCTGAAACTGACCCGCACACGAGTACTGGTAAACCGCTTAGAGGATCTAAGCCTGCCCAGGCAAAGCGGTGCGAGTGTCGGACCGCCCATGCCCATGAACCCTATTGGTTTCATTGGGCGACAGGGCTTTAGATGTCATTTCATCTCTATGTCGGGTAAAAGTCCCACAAAATTGGAAGCAACGTCTCCAAAATGACCTTTATAGTGTTAAACCTCAAATCAATCTGACGACCCGAAGTGGAGATATTAGGGATAAGGCACCACTACCCACAACATCCATGACACAATCCTGGAATTTCCAGGACAAATCAACTTAAAAAACGGACCCCTAAAATATTAAAAATGAAATATAATTTTAATAATCTTTTAGAATGGAGCTAAAAATTTTATTTGATACTAATTTTTATTAATTTCTAACCACCCGAAGTCGGGATATTAGGGTTAACGCACCACTACCCCAACATCCAAGTCACAATCCGGGAATTTTCCGGACAAATTAACTTCAGAAATGGACCCTGAAAATGTTAAAAATGAATAATAATTTTAAATAATCTTTTAGAATGGAGCTTAAAATTTTATTTGATACTAATTTTATTAATTTCTGACCACCCGAAGTGGAGATATTAGGGATAACGCACCACTACCCCGGGCAATTTCCGGACATTTCCCGAACAATTGCCGGGCATTAGTGTGCACCCGGACAATGACGTACGATAAAATCAAGTGCAACCGCTTTCACCGCAGGCCAACAAATATTGGATAAAATAAAAGTTGGAAATCTTGCTCTGTTTTGTTTGACAAGAAAACGCAAAAGAATGTTGTAATCTAAGTAAGTTATTTATTCACTTTGTCTTCATGTTTTTAAGTAAATATCGGTTGTTGTGACTGAATTTACTGTGCGAGAGGGCGGGTCTTTTGCACAATATATTTTTTGACTGTACAAGTAATAGCTTTGACTAAACGCTGCCTACCCCTTCTAGATACTGGTGTATGAATGTCATATGATGTGTCACCAGTAACAATTCTGATTCTGATAGACATGTGTGCTTGGAAGATGTTGGCTGCTGCATGACATGTTTTTTTTTTCTCCCAAAATTATGACCCATATTACATTTTGTTATTGCCCACAGGTTTGAGTGTAATTAAAATTTGGTTGAGAGCTGGTAGTAGGGAGGCTAAGGTACATCATGTAGTGGAATCGAATCCGGGTCGTTTTGCCCCCAATTCATTCCCTCCCCTAGTCGTTTCGCCCCCAAGACGTCTCCAGCCTGGTTGTTCCCCTCCTAGTCGATTCGTCCCAATGGTTGTTTTGTCCCCTAGTCGTTTCGCCCACTTTGCAAGGTGAAACTAATTTCCACTGTATTACTTTTATTCATCTTTAACAGGACAGGGGTGAGAAGAGGCAAATATTCAAGTAGCATCATATCCCTGTCACATCAGCCTAAGGATAACTTCCTTAGTTACCTGCCGGCACGAGGTCTTTAAAGTGGCCACTCGGGAAGTTTTTACTAGGACTTGTTACACTAAAATTATTGAGGCGGTTTTCTTCAAACATTTTTCATCATTTTGAACAATCACATTATATTGCATAGACATGTGAACATAAGGAAGTTTTTGGACAATAACATTCAAGTTCATGAAAAAGGTCACTTTTTCTATTGTTACTGGATTCATCGTTTTTTATTCAATTTTGCGGTTTACGGGGGTGTTCATTATTTTTTCTTATTTACATTCAAAGATGTAGGTTGTGAGTACTCATTAGTACCACATCAAAATAGAAAAAAAGGAAAAAAAGAAAGAAAATACCAACATTGATATATAAACACAGGGCCTGACAAATCCAAAAATTTTCCACTTGCCCACCGGGCAAGTAAAATATTTTTGCACTTGCCCAGCTCAAAATCCTACTTGCCCAGGATTTTGGAACTCAAAGTGGGGTTGTGTGTGTGTGTGGGGGGGGGGGGGGGGGGGAGGGGGATAATGGTGACGATGACGACGACCAACATTTATAGATATAATCCAAGGTTTCTGTCAAGTTTCAAGTACAACCACTTTCAATTAGGGTCTAGTTATTTCATGTTAGCGTTTATTTCCCTTTGGTGTCTCTGATGGGAGCTCAGGGTTAATTGTATCGATTCCTGATCATTGCATTTACTTCTATTTATTTCCCTCTGTGCGGTAATACGGTAGATAATACTGTTGTTGTCAAAGCCAATAACTGTACCTTTCAAGTTAATTGCTGACCGATTAGCAATTTAAGATACAGTTATATAAACTCATTTAGCTTGACACGCACGATAAACACGAGCTGCAGCCGATATAGATCTACTCAAAAGATCAGAAGTGTCAGGGCAGCGAGATAAAAGATTAAAAGAATGCAGTTTATTTAGCTTGCAATTTAATGATCCAACCAGAAGACGAGAACCCACTCTATCACAAACGAACCCAACGTTCACACCCACCCTACAAGCAAGTTCAATGCGATCATCATTTCCGCCATCCAAATCGTCGTCCACAAACCACCACTCCCATTTTTCTGCACGCGATCGGTAAATGACATCATACGACCCCAGCAACACCACACGTGTTTAACGTCATTGTTTTATTTTAATGGGGCGTATCTCTTTCATAAAAAAAGGTTTGGAACCGGTATAAAAAATATTTTCTTGATAGCTAAACGGTTGTGGATAGAGGCGCGACTAATCCGCGGTTACCAACATTTAAGCATTCGACTTTTTTCCGCCAGCGTCTGCTATTTGGCGCCAAAACATAACCATTCACGAGATAGTTGAATAGTCCGTTTTTACCACCGTAAGATGTAGCAAATCGTCTTAGGCGCTATTAAATCATTTTCACATTGATTGTGGGTTAAATTTTATGACTGGGATAAACGCAAATTAGAGACAATCTTATTTTCACACCTTGTCACGCTTATCGATAGCGCTGGCGGTACACACTACACCAGAAATCAAAGACACGCACTGCCGGGCAATCCTGTTTCATAGGTTATTATGACAGGGATTAACAATAGTGTCATTAATGAACCGATATAAAAACATGGATGGTTTCTTCTCTGAATTGCCGACAAAGCGGTAATTATTGTGATTTACTTACTTGTCTATTTTTACTGTATTTAAGGACTCAAAAGACTGACGATTGTAGACGATTTTTTGCACTTGCCCGACCGGGCGCCGAAAGGTCAAAGTGCACCTGCCCGGCGCGATTTCGAACTTGTCCCGGACGGCCGGGCAATGGATTTGTCAGCCCCTGTAAACATAATTTATAATTTATTAAATAAGCAAATAAATAATCAAGAAAGTCAAGCGTCATGGGTAATTAAGGTGATGAGAAAACTTTAAATATCTAAAACGCTATACAATGAACAAAACAAATTATAAATATAACAACTTTATATGTGAAAAAAAGGGATAAAGACAATAAATTTTTCTTAGAGCACGCGTTTTCATCCGCATCATTAATTGTTGCTCGCTGACACTGTTAACGAACCAGCCGACCTATTTTGAAACAAAACTGGTTAAGGTGCTAAAAAAAAAAATAAAAGATGTTAAACTTTGCAAAGAGCCCTTGTTTTCACACCTTATCATTAATTGCATGATTAATGAGTGAAATGAGTTAAACCAAATAAACAATGTGATTGGTGGTATTATCAAAACAGGTACTTATCATCAATCATAATTAGCATTACCATTCATACTACATCTTCTTATTCTTCTCCTCTCTCGTTCTTTCTCTCTCTCTCTCTCCCTCTCTTACCGCCCCCGCCCATAGGGGCTTGAAGAAATATATGGGCTGCACGATGCTTTCACGCAGAGCTGAATCCGGCCCGCACACTAGTACTGGTAAACCACTTAGAGGATCTAAGCCTGTCCAGGAACCGCGGTGCGAGGCGGACCGTCCATGCTAATAAACCCTATTGGTTTCATTGGGCGACAGGGCTTGAGATGTCATTTCATCTCAATATCGGGTAAAAGTCCCACAAAATTGGAAGCAACGTCTCCAAAATGACCTTTACAGTGTTGACGGGGACGTTAAACCTCAAATCAAACAAACAAACTCTCTCTCTCTCATTGATTAACGGTATGGATCAAAATAGGTAATACTTCTCATAATGCCTAACTTACATGTTATTCAAAGTACATTCTCTTCAAACTATTCTTTGTGTTTAAGCCTCTCTGTCTCAGTTCATAAATCATTCGTACAAAAGGACTAGAGGGAAATGGTTTGGGGGCAAAACAACTAGGGTTTGGGGGAGGGGTAACGACCAGGGGGTAAACGTCATGCGGGCGATACATCTTGTTACCATGTAGTGTTTTCATTCCTGTAATTTCCCATGCATAAGAGGGTTGTCTATAAAATCTGGACTGGAATCATGTGTGGGGTGTGGCATAGTGTAGATATAGATCAGACACCCGAAAATGTGGCTTCTGTTGAGGGTCTTTATCCTGTTTGTTACAGTACTTAAATTTAAGGTTTAAGGAATTGTTCAGGACAATTTTTCCAGCCTGCACTTTGAGACAATTAGGGATGGCTAATTGGAGCTGAAAAGATAATTGGTTATCACTCCTGTCATTGCGATCAATAACTGAAGATTTGGTCATAATTTTACCTGTCTGGTTTCTTACTGAGCATGACTCCTTTCATAATTATGCTGTACTTTGCCATATGGATTTGAACAGATGGGCCTGAGCAAACAGTGTAGACCCAGATGAGATGCTGCTGAACACGGCGTCTCATCTTGGTCTGCACTGTAAGCCACTGTTTGCCACTCATCCAGCTATTTTATGTGCAGCTTTGGGTAGTAAATTGTACTTATCAAATAGTCGGTTGCAAGCAAATCAGTAACGATAATTATTTTTGTGGAATTTATTGATTGTATAATGGATTATCCCATTAATCATGCCAGCCTTAGAGACAATTGACCCACAAGTGCGATCAGTGCTTTGATTAGAGTCTAGAAAGAATCCTCTCTGTCTCACAGGTTTCCTTAACCCATTGTATACCTAATGGAATCTTCCTCCTTATATATAGAGCAGGTGTCCATTTCAAAATTTAGGGGTGTCAGGTTGTGTTTTCTTCAAATTTTATTTGGAAAATGGGTTAACTTTTCGCAAACAGTGTAGACCATGATCAGACACCACGTTCTGCGGCGTCTGATCTGGGCCTGCACTGTTTGCCAGGGAACCCGTTTTCGGGTTTCCGGTACTAAATGGGTTAACCCTTTGTATTATGTTGGACTCGTCCAGATATGTTGGACTCGTCCAGATATGTTGGACAAGTTTAGATGTTAGATCTATTTTTTTGTTTTTGTTATATTTTTGACGGAAAATCCTTAAAGGAAATACTGTTAGGGCTGACTAATCGGTGCTGAAATAATAATCGATTATCGCGCATGTCATTGTGATCAATGATCGATTAGTAAGAGCTTAAGATTTTATCATAATTTTACCTTTCTGGCTTCGACTCTTACCATAATTATGTTATACAATATCATATTTATTTTGACAGACAGGCCTTAGCAAACAGTGTAGATCCTGATGAGATGCCGCAGAATGCGGCTTCTCATCAGGTTCTGCACTGTTTGCCATCATCCAGCTGTTGTAGACACAACTTTGGGTAGGAAATCATACTTATCAAATAAGCGATTATTAGCAAAATCAGTAACGATAATCATTTAGTATAATTTATTGATTGATTAATCAATTATCTGATTAATCGTGCCAGCCTTAAATACTGTTGATCAGGAACAGACGCGATATCTGATCCAGGTCTACACTGTTTGCAAACGACTCTTTTAAGGGTTTCCAGACCTTAAGGCTGACCATAAAAAAATCTGTTTGCTGTCCCCCTACCTACCCAGAAAAATGGCCCATACCCTAAAACTTTTACTGGCCATCATGAAGAAGAATTTTTTTTTAATTTTCATATGTTAACCCTTGTCCTGCTGAATATTCAAATATGCCACACCCACTATTGATTATCAACCAATTAGATTACTTGATGCAAATTATTGCTACACATTCACAAATTGAATGACAAACAATGGAGATCCTAATCAGATGGCTTCTTCAGAAGCCATCTTGAAGAAGCCATCTGATCTGGATCTACATTGTTTGAAAGATAAGATATATCCTGGCTCAGCAGGACAAGGGTTATTGAAAGAAACACAAATCACCCTAATGATTCAAAGTATTGGGACAGACAGGCCTAAGCAAACAGTGCAGTCCCAGATCAGACTGCTCCTGAAGGAGCAGTCTGATCAGGGACTACACTGTCATTCTGTCTGCACTTTTTGGACTCCTTGCTGAATCATAAAACAAAATTGTTTAAAGTTTTAGGTGAATTACAGCAAGTCAGTTTTAGGATTTTAATGGTAAGTTTAATCCATTTTGTACCAGAAACCCCAAAAGGGGTAGTTGGCAAACAGTGCAGGCCGAGATCAGACGCTGCAGAACACGGCATCTGATCAGGGCCTATACTTTTGGACGGTCCATGCTAATAAACCCTATTGGTTTCATTGGGGGACAGGGCTTGAGAGGTCATTTCATCTCAATGTCAGGTAAAAGTCCCACAAAATTGGAAGCAACATCTCCAAAATGACCTTTACAGTGTCGACGGGGATGTTAAACCTCAAATCAAACAAACAAAACTGTTTGCAAAAAGTTCAGCCAATTTCCAAATAAATTTTGAAGAAAACACAACCTGACATCCCTAAATTTTGAAATGGACTCCTGCTATATATATATAAGGAGGAAGATATATTGGTACAAAAAGGGTTAATATAACGGTCTCCGGACATTAGCCCCCCAGGACGTTTGCCCCCGAATGACTTAATCTAAAAATGGACATTTGCCCCCCAGTTGAAAATGCGACCCGGACATTTGCCCCCCAGAGCTTATTTTTGGTATGGACATCTGCCCCCCAGTGCTTATTTTACAGGTGGACAATTGCCCCCCACTGCTTATTTCAGAAAGGGACATTT
This sequence comes from Lucinisca nassula, assembly GCA_963580285.1. Taxonomy (NCBI): domain Eukaryota; kingdom Metazoa; phylum Mollusca; class Bivalvia; order Lucinida; family Lucinidae; genus Lucinisca; species Lucinisca nassula. The sequence goes on along the minus strand of OY757017.1, from coordinate 5,481,477 downwards.
GCCCCCCAACCTGGCTAGACAAGGATATTCATTACACAGACCTGTATATAGCTACATAATTTACATGAATGATAACGTTTTGGTTAAAGTTTTACAGCCCATTCAAGATCATTTCAATTTCTTCAAGAATTAACCATCATTGTATCCAGTGTAAAAACCACTTGAGTATAGGCATCTGACACTGGACCCCCAGTGAGGCACAAACTCCATATATGGTTCTGTAGCTGACTTGCTTAACCCTTATCCTGCTGAATAAATTAAGCATCTCCAATTGTTGACTATTAACCATAACATTCTTGGTATATTTTTGTTAACTTAACAAATTGCATGACAAAACAGTATAGATCCCCATCAGATATGGCATCTGATCGAGATCCATACTGCTTTCTAACGTAGGGGTTGTCCATAACAGCAGGTTATTATGGGATTCATATTTATATAGATGGAGTAATTTACTGCTTAACATTTTGTATTTCTGATGATAATAAACTGATAAATACATTGTTTTCCACCTTTGTGTTAGCCCTGGTCTATCTGGGGGGCAAATGTCCCTTTCTGAAATAAGCAGTGGGGGGCAAATGTCCACTTGTAAAATAAGCACTGGGGGGCAGATGTCCATACCAAAAATAAGCTCTGGGGGGCAAATGTCCGGGTCACATTTTCAACTGGGGGGCAAATGTCCATTTTCAGATTAATTCATTTGGGGGCAAATGTCCTGGGGGGCAAATGTCCTGGAATCTAATATAACATATACACCCATATTTTTGCTGAAAAAGTGAGAGCAGCTTTTGCAGGGCCCCTGGGGAGGGGTCAAAAGGTCAGATACATATTAATAAAATTCAATTATAATGTCAATTTTATAGATTTTGACACCAAACTTTGCAGAAGTAATGATTAATGAAATATGTAAAACATATTGAACATGATTTTGGCTCCAACCCCTGGGTCGTGCCCCAAGTGTCGGACTTTGGTGGGTGGGGAAGGGTCAAAATTAAAGTTTTTCGGAACATAGTCATGTGGCACATCAGATCAAAGGGGATGATTAGTGGAATATAATGCAAGTGGAAGGGGCCAATAGGTCACATTTCTCTCAAATTTGGTGCTCGGAAAAAAAGTCACAGAAAAAAAGTCACATATAAGAAAATAAAGAAATATTCCCCTGAAAGAAGGTTTCTAACAAATTAAAATAATGACATCTACTCTTCCGACTTTTATCAATATAAAGTGCGGTTTAAAAGGATGTTCATTCCACAGATCACTGCCCTCAATTCTAATTTGTTAATGTGATGCATACATGTAGATAGAGAGTGTCAAGTTTCAGGACAATGTTAAATGTTCCTCTATGACAATTTCTATGAATAATATGCTTATATTTAGAAAAAAAAAAAAAAAAAAATAGAAGTGAAGGCACTGGTCGACATACCCATGCAATGAATAATCATTTTAACTCCACTTTATGAAGAAAAAAGTGGGGCTTTACGGGAGTAAAATAATGATGCGCTATCAATTTTTAGCCTGCCTGAGCACGAAGTGCTCAAGGTGAGCTTTTGGGATTGGTCTTTGTCCATCGTCCGTGTGTGCGTCCGTCGTCAACTTATGCTTTAAACAATTTCTTCTCCAAAACTGCTGGGCAGATTTTGATTTTATTTCTCAGTAATGCTCCTTGGTAGATCCTCTACCAAAATTGCTCAAACTGTTCCGCTCAGGTGAAAAAAATGGCCACCAGAGCTAAAAATAGAAAAACCTTTAAAAGACTTCTTCTCCTTAACCAGTGGTAGGATTTTGAAATTATTGCACAGAAATGTTCCTTGGATGCCCCTCTACTAAAATTGCTCAAACCGTTCCGCTCAGGAGAACAAAATGGCAGCCAGAGCAAAAAATAGAAAAACCTTTAAACGACTTCTTCCCCCTTACCAGTGGATGGATTTGGAAATTACTTGACAAGAATGTTCCTTGGGTGACCCTATACCAAAATTGCTCAAACTGTTCCACTCGGGTGAACAAGATGGCCACCAGAGCTACAAATAGAAAAACCTTTAAACGACTTCTTTTCCTTAACTAGTAGATGGATTTTGAAATTACTTCACAGGAATGTTCCTTTGGTGACCCTCTACCAAAGTTGCTAAAACCGTTCCGCTTGGGTGAACAAAATAGCCACCAGAGCTAAAAATAGAAAAACCTGTAAAGGACTTCTTCTCCTTAACCAGTGGATGGATTTTGAAATTATTGCACAGGAATGTTCCTTGGGTGCCCCTCTACTAAAATTGCTCAAACCGTTCCGCTCGGGTGAACAAAATGGCCGCCAGAGCTAATAATAAAAAAACCTTTAAAGGACTTCTCCTTAACCAGTGGATGGATTTCGAAATTACTTGACAGGAATGTTCCTTGGGTGACCCTCTACCAAAATTGTTCAAACCGTTCCGCTCTAGTGAACAAGATGGCCACCAGAGCTAAAAATAAAGAAACCTTTAAACAACTTCTTTTCCTTAACTAGTGGATGGATTTTGAAATTACTTCATAGGAATGTTCCTTTGGTGACCCTCTACCAAAATTGCTCTAACAGTTCCGCTCGGGTGAACAAAATGGCCGGCAGAACTAAAAATAGAATAACCTTTAAACACACTTTTTTCCTGTGTGTGTGTGAATTCGGGTTTAACGCCGATTTCAACAATTTTTCAGTCATATCACGATGTTGTCTGGTTGCGACAGGGAGCTCAATGCTCACTTTTATAGTGCTGCCTCACTGAAGTATCATGTACCAGACACATTACATGATACCACACCCAGTCACATTATCCTGACACTGGGTTGACCAGTCCTAGCTCTACCCCGTAAATCTGAGTGCCAAGCAAGGAGCAGCTAGTACCATTTTTAACGACTTTGGTACATGTATGTCGCAGCCCGGGATCGAACCCGTGACCTCCCTTCCCCGGAGAGGACACTCTACCAACTGAGCTATCGGTGCCTGTCTATGTTCGTAGGACTTTAGTGGATGGATTTTGAAATTATTTCACCAGAATGTTCCTTGGGTGACCCTCTAAATAAAATTGCTCAAACCGTTCTGCTCGGGTGAACAAAATGGCCGGCAAAGCAAAAAATAGAATTACCTTTAAACACACTTTTCTCCTTAACCAGTGGATGGATTTTGAAATTATTTCACAAGAATGTTCCTTGGGTGACCCTCTAAAAAAAATTGCTCAAACCGTTCTGCTCAGGTCAACAAAATGGCCACCAGGGCTAAAAATAGAAAAATCTTAAACAACTTCTCCTTAACAAGTGGATGGATTTTGAAATTATTTCATAGGAATGTTCCTTGGGTGACCCTCTACCACAGTTGCTCAAACCGTTCAGCTTGGGTGAACAAAATGGCCACCACAGCTAAAAATAGAAAATCCTTTAAACGACTTCTTCTCCTTAACCAGAGGATGGATTTTGAAATTATTGCACAGGAATGTTCCTTGGGTGCCCCTCTACTAAAATTGCTCAAACCGTTCCGCTCGGGTGAACAAAATGGCCGCCAGAGCTAATAATAAAAAAATCCTTTAAAGGACTTCTCCTTAACCAGTGGATGGATTTCGAAATTACTTGACAGGAATGTTTCTTGGGTGACCCTCTACCAAAAATGTTCAAACGGTTCCGCTCGAGTGAACAAGAAACCTTTAAACAACTTCTTTTCCTTAACTAGTGGATGGATTTTGAAATTACTTCACAGGAATGTTCCTTTGGTGACCCTCTACCAAAATTGCTCAAACAGTTCCGCTCGGGTGAACAAAATGGCCGGCAGAACTAAAAATAGAATAACCTTTAAACACACTTTTTTCCTTTGTGTGTGTGAATTCGGGTTTAACATCGCTTTCAACAAGGGAGCTCAATGCTCACTTTTATAGTGCTGCCTCCCTGAAGTATCATGTCCCAGACACATTACATGATACCACACCCAGTCACATTATCCTGACACTGGGTCGACCAGTCCTAGCTCTACCCCGTAAATCTGAGTGCCAAGCAAGCAGCAGCTAGTACCATTTTTAACGACTTTGGTATGTCACACCCCCGGGATCGAACCCGTGACCTCCCGTTCCCCGCAGAGGACACTGTACCAACTGAGCTATCGGGGCCGGTCTATGTTCGTAGGACTTTAGTGGATGGATTTTGAAATTATTTCACCAGAATGTTCTTTGGGTGACCCTCTAAATAAAATTGCTCAAACCGTTCTGCTCGGGTGAACAAAATGGCCGGCAAAGCTAAAAATAGAATAACCTTTAAACACACTTTTCTCCTTAACCAGTGGATGGATTTTGAAATTATTTCACCAGAATGTTCCTTGGGTGACCCTCTAAAAAAATTGCTCAAACCGTTCTGTTCAGGTCAACAAAATGGCCACCAGGGCTAAAAATAGAAAAATCTTAAACGACTTCTCCTTAACAAGTGGATGGATTTTGAAATTATTTCATAGGAATGTTCCTTGGGTGACCATCTACCACAGTTGCTCAAACCGTTCTGCTTGGGTGAACAAAATGGCCACCACAGCTAAAAATAGAAAATCCTTCAAACGACTTCTTCTCCTTAACCAGTGGATGGATTTTGAAATAATTGCACAGGAATGTTCCTTGGGCGCCCCTCTACTAAAATTGCTCAAACCGTTCCGCTCGGGTGAACAAAATGGCCGCCAGAGCTAATAATAAAAAAAACCTTTAAAGGACTTCTCCTTAACCAGTGGATGGATATCGAAATTACTTGACAGGAATGTTCCTTGGGTGACCCTCTACCAAAATTGTTCAAACCGTTCCGCTCGAGTGAACAAGATGGCCACCAGAGCTAAAAATAAAGAAACCTTTAAACAACTTCTTTTCCTTAACTAGTGGATGGATTTTGAAATTACTTCACAGGAATGTTCCTTTGGTGACCCTCTACCAAAATTGCTCAAACAGTTCCGCTCGGGTGAACAAAATGGCCGGCAGAACTAAAAATAGAATAACCTTTAAACACACTTTTTTCCTGTGTGTGTGTGAATTCGGGTTTAACGTCGCTTTCAACAATTTTTCAGTCATATCACGATGTTGTCTGGTTGCGACAGGGAGCTCAATGCTCACTTTTATAGTGCTGCCTCACTGAAGTATCATGTCCCAGACACATTACATGATACCACACCCAGTCACATTATCCTGACACTGGGTCGACCAGTCCTAGCTCTACCCCGTAAATCTGAGTGCCAAGCAAGGAGCAGCTAGTACCATTTTTAACGACTTTGGTATGTCGCAGCCCGGGATCGAACCCGTGACCTCCCGTTCCCCGGAGAGGACACGCTACCAACTGAGCTATCGGGGCCGGTCTGTGTTCGTAGGACTTTAGTGGATGGATTTTGAAATTATTTCACCAGAATGTTCCTTGGGTGACCCTCTAAATAAAATTGCTCAAACCGTTCTGCTCGGGTGAACAAAATGGCCGGCAAAGCTAAAAATAGAGTAACCTTTAAACGCACTTTTCTCCTTAACCAGTGGATGGATTTTGAAATTATTTCACCAGAATGTTCCTTGGGTGACCCTCTAAAAAAATTGCTCAAACCGTTCTGCTCAGGTCAACAAAATGGCCACCAGGACTAAAAATAGAAAAATCTTAAACGACTTCTCCTTAACAAGTGGATGGAATTTGATTATTTCATAAGAATGTTCCTTGGGTGACCCTCTACCACAGTTGCTCAAACCGTTCTGCTTGGGTGAACAAAATGGCCACCATAGCTAAAAATAGAAAATCCTTTAAACGACTTCTTCCCCTTAACCAGAGAATGGATTTTGAAATTACTTGACAGGAATGTTCCTTGGGTGACCCTCTACCAAAATTGCTCAAACTGTTCCGCTCTGGTGAACAAAATGGTTGCCAGAGCTAAAAGTAGAAAAACCTTTAAACGACTTCTTCTCCTTAACCAGTGGATGGATTATGAAATTATTTGACAGGAATAAGGTTTGAGGTTTTTTTAGCTCTGGTGGCCATCATGCTCAGTTAAGCAAAATATTTTGAGCAATTTTGTTAGAGGGTCACTCATGGAACGTTCCTATAAAATTGCTTCCTTAAAGAGACAGATTTTTTTTGAAAGTTTTGGCCCCAACCCACCTTGGCTGCAAGGTGCTTCTACAGGAGTATTGGTAAACCACTTTGAAGGCTTTAGCCTGTCTAGGCAAAGTGGTGCATGTGGAATCACCAATGCATTTAAATCCCATTGGTTTCATTGGTCGGCAGGACTTAGTTTATACTAATTTATTTTAGTTCGATTGCGATGAAAGCTTTAAGCTTATTGAATCGCTCTCGAACACTCATTCCGGGTGTTTTCACGCGCGAGAGAGAGAGAGGCAGTGGCTTTCACACAACTGCTACCCATTTACACCTGGGTGGAGTGGGGCAGTGTCATGACGTCTCTTGCCCAAGGACACACCTCGATACCGGTGGCGGATTCGAACGCACAACCTCTCGATCATGAGTCGAACGCGCTAACCACTGCGCTATCGAGGCTGACAGGACTTGAGATGTCGTTTCATCAAAAATGACTTCTACTTCTCAAAATGACTTCTACTTCTAAACAGGCAGTCTGATTTTGAATTAATTTCACAGAAATGGTCTTTGGGTCCAACGAAAATTGCTCAAACCCTCCACTCCGGCATATATTACCCACAATTCTGTTTGTACAATAGGATCAGGTGAGCGATCCAGGGCCATCATGGCCCTCTTGTTTATTTTTATTATTTTTTGTCAAAAACACAGATTGTGGATACATGTACTTATTAGAACCACCTCATCAAGTTTGTTCTTACTGGCACCCACAATCTGTATTTTGACTAGAAATAAGAAAAATATTTAACATGATCATGATGATTAAAACCAATTCTGTGACTTTTCTTCCGTGACCTTTTTTCTGTGACTTTTTTTCCTACAACCGTCAAATTCAATTGAAAAAACATGTTATTTGGTTCTTAGCCCCTGTAGAGAAAGTGTGGGGATTTGCGATGGCATGCCATCGAATGCATTCTAGTTATATACATGTATATATGGTTGATATAGAGGATCTTACATGAGTGCTCATGTATTATTGAATTTATTAAACGAGTTGAGGAAAAGGGATAAAATGCAAGGCTTTGCCGAGCATTTTATCCCTTTTCTTCAACGAGTTTAATAAATTCAATACTACATGAGCACGAATGCAAGATTCTATTTATCATATGACATTTAAAACGAATTTTATTAACGATTGTTTAACAAAATTGTCAATATTCCGCGATTAGTAAACGTGACATTGTTAAGGACGTCATGCATGTAACGTTACGGGGCGTATCTAACTAATTTGCATAGTTAATCCACAAGTGGATTATCGAATTTATTACATGGCGTTATTACACTCTCAGATGCGACGTCATATGATAAAATCAGAAATGGGCATGGCAAATTAATTTATTCAGCAGGATAAGGGTTAAACACTGATGGCTTATTTGTAATAGATAATGAGATTGGAGCCTGTTCCTGGGGTTTTATGGAATTCTTTTGATAAGTATTGGGAAAGATAGGCCTAAGCAAACAGTATAGACCCAGATCAGACTGCTCCTATCCCCCAGCGGATGGGGGAGGACTTGCTGTAATTCTTCTAGAATTTTAACAAATTTGTTTCATGATCCAGCAAGGAGTCCAAAAGGTGCAGATGGTGGCAGGGAGTGTAGACCCAGAGCAGACTGATCTGGGTCTGCACTCTTTCCTTAGGACTGTCTGTCCCAATACTTAGGATCATTACCATGCTCACTTTTTTTTTCAGCAAAATTATAAATGGATTCGTGATTTAAATGAAAATTTAGAAATTTAACAATACATTGTACATTAACCCATTGTATGTGGGAAGCCCCTAAAGGGGTACCTTGGCAAATAGTGCAGGCCCAGATCAGACGCCGCAGAACGCGGCATCTGATCAGGGCCTGCACTATTTGCTAACAGAATTTTCTGTCAAAAATAGAATAAAAATGGAAAAATAAGCCTGACAAATGGACTTGTCGAACATATAGCAATGGAAGAGTCCACTAGCATATGCTGATGTAATTTATGGCAATGTGTTACAAATCTAAACTTGAGTACCCATTTAGTACCGGAAACCCCAAAGCGGATACCCTGGCAAACAGTGCAGACCCATATCAGACGCCACAGAACGCTGCGTCTGATCAGGGCCTACACTGTTTGCAAAAAGTTAAGCCATTTTCCAAACAAATTTTGATGCAAACACAACCTGACACCCCTAAATTTTGAAATGGACTCCTGTCATATATAAGGAGGAAGATTCCATTTGGTACAAAAGGGGCTTATGGAACATGACAACTCATTATTGTTGTCAATGATTCACAGATCAATGTAGATCAATATATTGACATGCTAGATAGAAGTCCCAGTTCCAGCAACTATTCATGCTAATTAGTCTTTATAAATGACTTGTTAAAGAGGTCAAAAGATGAGGAAATTTTCTCTTTTATTGCATTGGTTTGTTTGATTTTGTTTGATTTGAGGTTTATCGTCCCCGTCAACACTGTAAAGGTCATTTTGGAGACGTTGCTTCCAATTGTGTGGGACTTTTTCCCGACATTGAGATGAAATTACTTCTCAAGCCCTGTTGCCCAATGAAACCAATAGAGTTTATTAGCATGGACGGTCCGCCTCGCATCGCGGTTCCTGGACAGGCTTAGATCCTCTAAGCAGTTTACCAGTACTAGTGTGCGGGCCGGATTCAGCTCTGCGTGGAAGCATCGTGCAGCCCATATATTTCTTCAAGCCCCTATGGGCGGGGGCGGATTTATTGCATTGGACCTGCTGGAATCATATCACAGAAAAACTATCTCAGGAATCGAGGTGTTTTGGTTCCCATTATCATTGATGGTAAGATAAGTGCTGTGCAACTGAAACAGATTTATCATTAATTTTTTGAAGAAAATACAGCTTGTCATTTTAAATCATTCACATGTAATGTCAAGTCATATCTCATGTCCCTTTTCTCCCTTTCTCAGGAAGAGGCTGCCCGTGTAAAGTTTGTAAACAAGGGGTTGCAGGATTAATCCCGGGCTTCTCCAGACTTTCGGATGGGTCTTTAAACCCAGGTCCTGTCTCCGCATGACCTTAGCTGTTGTTGAGACATAAAATTCATACAATCTCTTAGGAAGAGGCTGCAACATGACCCTCAAGGAATAATCCATAAAGCAAGATGTTCTAGAAGGAAAATTCTAGAACATATGACAATCTACATGTTTTTTTTGTTTTTTTTTGCTCAGACAATCAGTATATAATGTAAAGATTTATTTTTTCTGAAAAAAAAGGAAAGAATGCTTTGAAAATGTTATCTGCTAGTCTAGGGTTAATATGAGGGTTATACGGGCCGCGTGGCTTGGTGGATAAGATTGCTGACTCTTAATGCCTTGGTCTCACACTGCTGTGGCTGAGCCTGGCTCGGGTCACATTTGATAAGCCAAGTTCTGCAAGGAAAGGTCGGATGTTTTTTCTCTGGGTTTTCCAGTTTTCGTCCACCTGAAAGATCGGCTCGTTATGAGTGAAATAACCTTGAAAGAGCTATAAAACCGAAAAAAAATGTGAGGGTTACAATCTATAACATAAAAACAAGCTTCTGTATGTGTCATTTTCTCCCAACTTGTCAGACTTTCACTTAATTATAACAATAACCCTGATGGCTTTGATCTTCCTAATGAAACTGGGACTTTATCAGTGTTCATTGCTACTGAGCCAGTAATGGTGATTACTGGGAAACCATAATTACAATAAAACTACACAATTCTTGAATATTCACATAATACTACTTGCACCGCTTTTCATGGGCAGGCTTAGATCCTCTTAAGTGGTTAACCAGTATTCATGTGCGGTGGGTATCAGCTCTGAGTGGAAGCATCAGGCAGCCCATCTATTTCTTCAAGCCCCGATGGGGGTGGCCATATTATTATGAGTTACTGTATTGTTCCTCTGTATTAACCCTTGTTCTGCTGAGCCCGGATATGCCTTTTCTTTGAAACAATGTAGATCCAGATCACATGGCTTCTGAAGAAGCCATCTGATCAGGATCAACATTGTTTGTCATTCAGATTGTTTATTTGTTGTAATAATTTGCTACAGGTAATCTGATTGGTTGATAATCAGTAGTGGGTGTGGCATATATGAATATTCAGCAGGACAAGGGTTAACCAAGTTGTATTTTCTGATAAGTGTTGTGTAGACTGGCTCCAGTCGTTTTTGTTGTATGTCCATCTCTCTCATTCATACATTATTTAATCCTGTTCCTCTTAAATCCAATTTCAAGTTACCTTTCCCTGAACAAAAACGACTGGTAACAAGCGTAGAAGGCTCTGAAATAGGATCTACCTCCAAAATATTTAGATAAAATCTGGAAGTAATTAGGATGCTATAAAACAGCCATAAAGTAAACACAGATCCTTATCTCTGAAAGTTCCCTGATTCTGTTGGAATCCTTCACCCCCATTCACAACTACAGAGAGAGAATTAAAATGTGTGATTTGTTTGAGCTATGGCCCACATAATTGGAAGCAACTTCTCCAAATTGACCTTACAGTGTTGATGGGGGCGTTAAACCTCAAATCAAACAAACAATCAAAACAAAAACACGTATATACAAATACATAGTAAAAATTTTATGCTGAAAAAAGAAGATTTTATGATGAAAAATTGTGATATTTTTCTTATTTCTGCTCAAAATATAGATTGTGGGTACAGGTTAGAATTGCCTCATCGAGGCTTCCAATTTGATGGGACCGGAATGAAATGACATCTCTAGCCCTACTTCCCAAAAAAACGGACAGTCCGACCTGTACAACTTTTACTGTGCATGCTTTGACCCTCTAAGCGGAAATGTGCTGTCAGTTTCAATTCTGCACGAAAGCCGACATTAGCAGCCCTATCTATTTCTCCAAGCCCACTCATGATATTGCATGAGTGTTACATGTATAATTCAAGGGATTACGAAACTAGAGGCCCATGGGCAACGGTGCTCACCAGAGCTCCGGCTGCACTGCCCAATGGCAGCCATGTATTTTAACATGATATCATTTTAATCTACCAGTTATAAAGTCTCCTAAATGAACCCCCATATCCAATTGAGCACCCATGTGGACTCAGTATCTGAAACATTAGACCTTTTATGAAGTAGAGGGGATGGGGCATGGACCCAATGGAGCCCTGGTTGGTATCACTAAATGCATCATAAGGAACAAGAATATATATGGATTAGCAGTGGGGATTTGTATGCCAGAAATGTAAGGCCTCTAAAGCGGTGGACGGGATGGGGCATGCCCTAATGATCATATGAATCCCCATGATTGTTGTCCCTAAATGTGTCTTATTATAAGGACCAAGAATACAATACGGTTTATTGGTGGGTATCTGAATGGTTTCTGATATATGAGGCCCTTCTATGAAGTGGAGAGGAATGGCCCCTGTGGACTCCCAAGTTGGTGTGCTATTGTTAAGGAACAAGTACATTTATGATTATGGAGTGGGGATTTGAATGGTTTCTGAAATATATTGCCTTTTATGAAGTTGAGGGGCGGGGCACATTGTCCACGCACAACATACCCCCAGGTTGGTGTGACTGAATAGTCTTATCGTAAGGAACAAGAAGATATATAGTTTAGGGGTGGGGATCTGTATGATTTCTGAAATAATCATCTGGAGCGCTGTGGTGCAGTGGTAAAGCATCGGACGGATTTGATATCAATCCGGTTCCCGGTTCAATCCTCGCAAGCGCCACGTGTTGTTTCCTTGAGCAAGAAACTTTATCCACATTGCTTAGTACTGGTTCCTACCCAGGAAATAGGGCCACATGGAAAATTAGTACTAGTACTAAATGTGTTACCCTCTATAAATAAGGTTGATTATTATTATTAATATATTGCTTTTAATGAAGTAAAGCAGTGGGGCATGGCCTGGGTACCCCTGAGGACTCCAAAGCTGGTGTCATTTGAATGTGTCTTATCATAAGGAAGATGAATATATATGGTTTAGGGGTGGAGCTCTGCATGGTTTCTGAGTCTCAGAGATATATGGCCTTTTGTGAAGTGGAGGGGTGGGACAAGGCCCTGGCTTGATCCAGGAGACCCCCAGGTTGGTGTCAATGAATGAGTGTTATCATATGGAACAACAATATATATGATTCTGGGGTGGGGATCTGCAAGGTTTCTAAGATATTGGGCCTTTTATGAAATGAAGTGGTTTGGCACTGCCCTGGCACATCCCAGGGGACCCCCAGGTTGATGTCACTGAATGCTTCTTATCATAAGGAACAAGAATATATATGATTCAGGGGTGGGGATCTTTGAGATATATGGCCTTTTGTGAAGTAAAGGGGTGGGGGCAAGGCCCCGGCACAGGGAGACTCCCAGGTTGGTGTCAATGAATGTATCTCTTCATAAGGAACAAAACTATATATGGTTATGGGGTGGGGATATGTAAGGTTTCTGAAATATTGGACCTTTTATAAAATGGAGGGGGTGGGGCATGACCCCGGCGCATCCCAGGGGACCCCCAGGTTGGTGTCACTGAATGCGTCTTATAAAAAGGAACAAGAATATATATGGTTTAGGGGTGGGGATCTGAATGGTTTCTGAGATATATGGCCTTTTGTGAAGTGGAAGCGTGGGGCAAGGCCCCGGCGCACTCCGGGAGACCCCCAAGATGGTATTCATGAATGCGTCTCTTCATAAGGAACAATAATAAATATGGTTTAGGGGTGGGGATCTGTAAGGTTTCCGAGATATTGGGCTTTTTATGAAATTGAGGGGGTGGGGCATGACCCTGGCGCATCCCCGGAGACACTCAGGTTGGTGTTACTTATGCGTCTTATCATAAGGAACAATAATGAATATGGTTCAGGGGTGGGGATCTGAATGGTTTTGAGTTATATGGCCTTTTATGAAGTTGAGGGGTTGGGGCATGGCCCCAGCACAACCTTGGGGACCCCCTTGTTGGCATAAAAGCATATGGCTGAGAGAAGTTTATTCAAGGAACATTTGTATAAAAGTTTTGTCAAAATATCTGCAATGACTTGGCAGTAAATGCCATTTTTCAATTTTCCCCATTATAAGTCTTTGGAAACCCTAAGTTGCAATAGCAACCAAACTAAAGAGTCGATTTTCATTAAAAAAACACAAACACAATCCCCCATTTAGTACCAGAAACCCCCAAACTGGTAGCCTGGCGAACAGTGCAGGCGCAGAGCAGATGCCACAGAATGTGGCATCTGATCAGGGCCTCCGCTGTTTGCTCCATTTTCCAAATAAATTTTGAAGAAAACATAACATGATGCCCCTAAATTTTGAAATGTACTCCTGCTACATGTATATATAAGAAGGAAGATTGGTACAAAACGGTTAAGTAACAGTGAAGATAAATCAGAATGCACTGATAACCAGGCTGGTCAACTACGATCGTACATATGGCATTATGAATTTGCAACAGCCTCAGCCCCACTTCAACTTGAGAATGTGAAAGCTCTGCCTCAGTATTTAAAATGTTCTGACTTCCAGGAAATTTGATACAGGCCATTAGCATCATTAGTTTATTTAACAAATTTTATTGCCCTCAGTTAAACAAGGTAAAAAGGTCAGCAGGCAGAATTCTGCCTAGACCAAATTCGCTTGTTACCAGACCCTTTCTTTCTAGCCAAGGGACTGAAGTAAAACAAAATTCTATAAGCCATGCAAGCTTATTGTCCCTTCCAGAAAAAAAGAAAAGAAAGAGAGAAGTAAAGAAAGGGTCTGGAGCCAGACTAAGTGTTGTGTCTCAAATTTAGGAGCAGAATGGCAAACAGTGTAGACTCAGATCAGACTGCTCCTGTCAGATCTGGGTCTACATCTTTGCATGAGCATGTCTGTGTATTTATGGTCATAATTATTGGGACAGACAGGCCTAAGCAAACAGTGCAGACCCAGATCAGACTGCTCCTAAAGGAGTCTACATTGTTTGCCATTTAATCGACACTTTGTGGACTCCTTGCTGGATCGTGAAACAAATTTGTTAAAATTTAGGAAAATTACAGCAAGTCCCCAATGTTTCCCTATTCAGTTGATATTATTAGGTGACAACTGGGTTGAAAGTGATACAGCCAAGTTGTAATTGCCAGAAAATTGTTGTTGTTCACATGATTGACTTACTGTAAAAATCCTAAAAATTCGGACAGGTTGAGGACTTGCCGTAATTCTCCTAGAATTGTAACAAATTTGGTTCACGATCCAGTAAGGAGTCCAAAGGTGCAGAAGGAATGGCAACAAGTGTAGACCCTGATCAGACTGCTCCTTCAGGAGCAGTCTGATCTGGGTCTGCACTGTTTGCTAAGTCATATCTATCCAATACTTAGGATCATTAGGTCCCAATTTGTCTCCAACAACTGTACATGTACCTTTTATGCTATGCTATGGTGTCTTAGATATAAATTTATCGTATGATAATGAATTAGAGTGACAGCTGCATCGCCAAGGATGGCCCCTGCCCATTGGGGCTTGAAGAAATAGATGGGCATGATGCTTTCATGCAGAGCTGAAACCAACCGCACACGAGTACTGGTAAACCACTAAGGGGATCTAAGCCTGCCCAGGCAAAGTGGTGCGAGACGGACCGTCCATGCTTATAAACCCTATTGGTTTCATTTGGCGGTGTCATTTTTTTTATCACAGTGTCAGGTAAAAGTCCCATAAATTGGAAGCAATGTCTTGAAAATGCCCTTTAAAGTGTTAACAGGGAACTTAAACCTCAAATCAAATAAACAAAACCTCGTCAAGGAGATTCTAACAAGCACCCTAATAAGAAATAAAGTAAATTACTTGTTGAGCTTAAGCCCTGGCCCACAGGGGCTTGAAGAAATATAAGGGCTGCATGAGGCTTCCACGCAGAGCTGAATCCGGCCCGCACACTAGTACTGGTAAACCCCTTAGAGGATCTAAGCCTGTCCAGGAACCGCGGTGCGAGGGGGACCGTCCATGCTAATAAACCCTGTTGGTTTCATTGGGCGACAGGGCTTGAGATGTCATTTCATCTCAATGTCGGGTAAAAGTTCCACAAAATTGGAAGCAACGTCTCCAAAATGACCTTTACAGTGTTGACAGGGACGTTAAACCTCAAATCAAACAAACAAACAAAATACTTGTTGAGCTATGCTTTTATGGACAAGCTTGTGACTGTGTATAAAAATCTTTTCATTCTTTAATACTAGAGAAGCCTCCGTGGTGCAGTGGTTACGCTACTCGCCTTGTAAACCAGGGGTCGCAGGATCGATCCCGGGCTTCTCCAGACTTTCATATGAGTCTTTAAACCGAGGTCCCATCTCCGTATGACCTTAGCTGTTGGTGGGACGTAAAACTCAAATACTCACTCACTCACTCTTTAATACTAGGCAATTAGAGATGAAGCGTTCGTGGTGTAGTGGTTATGCTACTCGCCTTGTAAACCAGGGATCACAGGATCAATCCTGGGCTTCTCCAGACTTTCGGATGAGTCTTTAAACCGAGGTCCTGTCTCTGTATGACCTTAGCTGTTGGTGAGACGTAAAACTCACTCGCTCACTAGGCAATGAGAACAATTGCTAACAGCTGGGCCTCCATGGCCTAGTGGATAAGAGCGCTGACTCTTAATCATTAGGTCTCCCGGGAGCTTATAGGATAGGCAGTTGTCCGTCGTCATCGTCGTATGTCATATGTCTGGCGTCAACACTTTTAAACATCTCCTCTGAAGTCACTGGGCCGATTGAGCCCAAATTTTATCTGTAGCATCCTTGGGCTGGGGGATTGAAAGTTTGTGGGGTTTTTAGCTCACCGTCACGTAGTGACGAGGTGAGCTTTTGGGATCACTTTTTGTCCGTCGTCTCGTGCCTCCGTGTGTGCGTCTGTCCGTGCATTAACAATTTCTTCAAATGACATCTCCTCCTAAACCACTGATCGGATTTTGACCAAACTTCACATGAATGATCCTTATGTGGTCCCCTTTCAAATTTGTTCAAATGGTTCCGGTCCGTTGCACATATAGGTCACAGGAGCCAAAAATAGATTTTTTTCACCAAAAACTTAAAAATCTTCTTCTCTGAAACCGCAAGGCCCAGGTCTTTGATATTTGGTATGAAGCTTAATCTAGTGGACCCCTACCCAGATTGTTCAAATTAAAGTACTGGAGCCAAAAATGCCCCCGCCCAGGGGCCCTTTGGTTTGAATGGGCTTATATAGGGAAAATCTTTAAAAATCTTCTTCTCTGAATCCGCAAGGCCCAGGTCTTTGATATTTGGTATTGAAGCTTCATCTAGTGGACCCCTACCAAGATTGTTCAAATTATAGTGCTTGGGCCAAAAATGCCCCCGCCCTGGGGCCCATTGGTTTTACATAGGCTTATATAGGAAAATCTTTAAAATTCTTCTTCTCTGAAACTGCAAGGCCTAGGTCTTTGATATTTGGTATGAAGCTTCATCTAGTGGACCCCTACCAAGAGTGTTCAAATTATAGTGCTGGGGCCAAAAATGCCCCAGCCTGGGGCCCTTAGGTTTTACATGAGCTTATATAGGAAAATCTTCATAAATCTTCTTCTCTGAAACCACAAGGCCCAGGTCTTTGATATTTGGTATGAAGCTTCATCTAGCGGACCCCTACCAAGGTTGTTCAAATTATAGTGCTGGGGCCAAAAATGCCCCCCCGCACTATAATTTGAACAACCTTGGTAGGGTCAGCTAGATGAAGCTTCATACCAAATATCCAAGACCTGGGCCTTGAGGTTTCAGAGAAGAAGATTTATGAAGATTTTCCTATATAAGTCATGTAAAACCTAAGGGCCCCAGGCTGGGCATTTTTGGCCCCAGCACTATAATTTGAACACTCTTGGTAGGGGTCCACTAGATGAAGCTTCATACCAAATATCAAAGACCTAGGCCTTGCAGTTTCAGAGAAGAAGAATTTTAAAGATTTTCCTATAATAAGCCTATGTAAAACCAAAGGGCCCCCGAGGCGGTAGGGTTTTTGGC